>PVLD010018434.1:0-39037 GCA_004027595.1 Dinomys branickii | reverse complement strand
AAGTTTTTGTACATCTAAAGAAATCACCAGCAAAGTAAAAAGAAAATCCACAAATTGGGAAAAAATCCTAGCTGGCTGTCCCTCAGACAAAGGTCTTCTATCTAGAACATACAAAGAATTAAAAAACATGTACCTGTCCAAATTCAAAGACCCAATCCAGAAATGGGCATCTGAGATGAATACACACTTCTCAGATAAAGAAATACGAATGGCAAATAAACATATGAGAAAATGTTCCACATCCTTAGTCATTCGAGAAATGCAAATAAAAACAACATCGAGATTTCATCTCACCCCAGTAAGACTGGCCAGTATGAAAAAATCATCCAGTAACAAATGCTGGCGAGGCTGTGGAGAAATAGGGACTCTATTACATTGCTGGTGGGAATGCAGACTGGCGCAACCACTGTGGAGAGCAGTTTGGAGATTCCTCAGCAAACTAGGTCTAGAGGTTCCATTCAAACCAGCTATTCCTCTTCTGGGTATTTTCCCAGAAGATCTGAAAACATCATATCACTCTGATATATGTGCACCCATGTTTATAGCAGCGCAATTTGTAATAGCTAAACTGTGGAAGCAACCCAAATGTCCATCCATAGAAGACTGGATTAAAAAACTGTGGCATTTTTATATAATGGAATATTATTCAGCTATAAAGCGGGACAGATTTGGGGCCTTTGTAGGCAAATGGTCACAATTGGACACCATAATCATAAGTGAAATAAATCAGAGGTACATGTGCAGGCAATGTATTGTGTCATTGGTGTAAGAACCTGAGGGTGGGAACATAAACTAAGAGACATGAAGGAAATCTGTTCGAAAGTAAAGAACAGATGGGACGTGGGAAAGGAGAAAAGAAAGAGGCGAAAATGTATGTATGAATGTATGTATGTGTATACATATGTGCAGGATGGCTAACATGGTTCTACTATTGTCTTATGTCACTTAATGGTATGGAATAGTTGATGACTGGTTGTTTCATCAATCTTGTATGTCTATATGTGTTCTCCGGAGCATACATTTTGAAGATATCAATATGCAATGCAACAACTACTGTTGGTTTTCTGTTGCTTTGTCTACAATTCAATTCCGATTATACGGTTATTGAGCTACTTTTTAATGCTTTTCGTTTTTTTTTCTTTCTTTCTTTTTCTGTTGTTGATGATGCAGTTCTTTTTGCTTTCACACTTTAAAAAGAAGTTGTACTACTGACTTAGGTCACTTTATTGTAAGGAATAGTTGATGATTAATTGTCTGATCAATTTTGCATGCCTATATCTGTTTTCCTGAATATACACTTAGAAGTTATCAATGTAATGCAACAACCATTGTTGATTCCCTGTCATCTTATCTGTAACTCAGATTCGATTGTACTATTCTTATGCTACTTTGTGTCTGTTTGTTAGTATCTTTTTGTTTTTATACTTTAAAAAAAAAATGCAGATGCTCTAGCAAAAACAACACCCCTGGCGCACACATACCCAGAACACCAGTTTCTTAGTTGCCTGGGTGACAGTTCCTGTTCCAGATCCAGTTGCTCCTGTGTCTTACAAACAGCTGGTCACTGACACATAGCTGGTCACTATGATGCACACTGAATAAGCCAATCCCCAACTGACAAGCCATCTGCCTCTGTAATTCCTGCTTGCTTATCCCATATAAGCTCTAGACCACCAGAGATCAGGGGTCTGATAGTCAGAGAATGATCCCAATCAGTGCCTACTGATATAAAAAAAATCTGCCTCCAAGTCCTGGGCATTGTTTCGGTGTTTCTGCTTGCCACTGCCATCTGGTGCACTGGCTGGGAAGACTGACTGTGCTGACCTCTTCAGTCACTGGTCATGGTCCTTGCAGATGGAGCAGGGACCTCTGCATCCCAATGGGAAGGAGCACCCTTGAGATTTCTCAAGTCCCCTTGGAGGTCTGGAGAAGGATTCCTGGCTCCCCATTGGAGTGGCTCACATCAGACCCCAAAGGGAAGAGGACGCAATCTATGTCTGTCTATCTGTCTGCGTGGCTGCCTACCTGCTGGTCTGCCTGATTCTGCTAAGACCCCCAGGGCACCCCAGTTAGTCAGTCTGTCAGTCCTGCTCAGTTCAAGCAGAAGAGCTTGATCACCTCTGTTAGTTAAGGCCACCCTCAGAGGAAGTGGGTTTGCAATGTTTAACCTGTGAGTGCTGCTGAACGACTGTGTGTCTCAGAGTGGAATGGACAGCCTAGGCAACAGGCTGCTCCATCTGTGCACCAAGACTGGGAAGAATAGGTCCCGGTGGCTGATTGGGCCCTCACTTGTGAAATGTTCAGTGGGAAGGGGAACCAGGGAGCGGGAAGAAGAAGTAAGAAAACAGGGAAAAACAAGGAAAAATGGAAACCATGCTCTTGCAAAAGTGGGGCGGGGGGGGGCAGACCTGTGACTATCCTGGTAGACAATGGAACAGAACTCTCTGCCTTCAAAAGTTATCATCACAGAGGCAACTGAGACTCTTGCCTCTCGCCCCTTCTGCCAGGCACAAACTTATAGCCTGAGGTAATCTCCTTTGCACCAAGCCAATCTTTAACCCTGCACATTCAACTCTGACTGTTCCCCGACAGTAAGATGACAACCGCATCAGCCAGAGACAGATGCCTGCAAGCCTGAAGTTCTGAAAACTCGTCTCCCAGACATACAATCACCTCTGGGCTTGGATATCATCCGTGGTCGGATGTCACAGAAAGCACACACAGGCATCCAGCCACACATCGGCCTGATAGGCTGCTAATCACCTTGGGCAGGATCTCTTCTTGCAAGTTGCTCCCATAAGCCCCTCCAACTGGGAAATCCTGAGATAAAGGGCCAGCTCACCTGGACCCAACTGCCACAGGGGTTAGAACTCTCCCACCGTGGCTCTGCACCTGTGTCAGGCACAACAAGAAAGCCATCCCAGTCATCAAACTAACTACAAGGCCATCTGAGAGGCTCTCAGATTCAGCCCAAGCCAGAGAAGCTTCATCCTGTTCTACCCAAGGACCCACCACTGCCAGTTCTGTCTCCTGCACCATAGCCTCCTGCTCTCCCAGATCAGTTCACTTGGACTCAATTGCCATAAGGGTTAAGAACTCTCCCACCGTGGCTCTGTACCCGTGTGCCCACTGCCAACATGGGACCACTGTCGGCAACTCCTCCTGACTGTTTAATACTGAAGAGCGCTGCCACGTTTGAAACAGGGCCCAAGCCTGGTTAAAGTCAAAACTGCCCACCACTGTGGTTGTTCCTGACGCTTGGGTGAACACAGTCCTCCTCCAAGTGCGTCTAAACTGGGACTGCACTGTGACAGAGGGCCACGAAGCCTCAGATTAATACCACACTGCTCTCCTGGCCGGCCTCAAAGAGGGAGACAAGAAACAAACATGCCTAAAGTTACTGCAGTCACCCCCACTCTAAAGAATTTCTGCTAAAGCAGATCCTGTGAGACCGATGGGCGTTTTCTCAAACGCGAATCCCTCTACATCCTTGAGTGCCCTGTACCTCTCCTGGGATGTAACCAGCCTCCCTCACACTTGAGTCTACTGTCCCGGACTTGATATTGACTCTGACTGAACCCTGGAGGGAAGAACTGCACCTACATCAGCCTGAAATGCCCGACAATCATAACCCTGATGTTTGGGAGACTCCTTTCTGGAAGTATGGACAGAGGACTCCCCCGGGGCTTGCTGTGAACCACGCCCCTCTGGGGATCAAGCTCTGCCCCAAGGCCACCGCCACCTGCATCAAACAGTAACCTCTCCTGCCTGTCAAGCCAGCTCAAGACCTCCAAACTGCCAATGGATTGCCACCTCAACTGCCCTCCATACACACTGCCTCAGTCTTCTGCCACCCACAGCCTGGCTGGAACTTAAAAAAAAAAGCCGCCTTCTCTTGGCTCCTGTCAACCAACCTCTCTTTGCCTTTAAATGGAAAGACCCCAGTTCTGGACTCAGCCTCCAGAGGTTCAGTGGTGCTTACTCGCACTGCGCGTCCCTGGGAGCACCCCGTGGCCTCTAAGGGCTGCCTCCCCACTTTGCCTCCACTCTTAACAGCCAACATCCTTCTGAGCAAGAAAGCGGACAAGCTCACCATAGACCCAGACCTAACTACCCAGGTGTCACATGCTGTACCGGGATGAACTGTTCTTTACAGAGGGACCCGCCTGACAGATGCTGAGAACACCCTGTTTATGGATGTAAGTAGCTCTATGAGGAACGAAGTCTAACAGGCTAGATATGCTGTGGTCATCCTGAATAGAACTATTTTGGCCAAAACTCTCCTGCAGGGATGGTCTGTACAGCAAACTGCTTCCTGTTGCTGTTTGGAAACCTACCACTAACAAAGCAAAATAATCTGATCCAGAGGCCTAGTCCACCTCTGGGGATCCAACTGACTGAAATATCAACACCAGACAGAAAAACTTTACCCGGTGTTCCCAGAAGATCAGAGCCGCCCCTACCATTCTTTCTGCAAGCTCAAGCCACAACACTTGATATCCATACCCCTGCAGACAGCTCAAGCTTCAGCATCTGTGTCACTGGCCCTGACCTCATGCATTAGAGTGGACTCTACATAGGTTACACAAAAATAAAACACAACCCTACAGAAACAGCTTGTAACCAGTTAAAAGACAAGCTATATCTGTATACATTCCTGCACCCACATATAACACACGTACATATTAACTACCTCTACCAGTTTCAGAAATCCAGCCTTGGATCGCTGAAAAATTTACCTGGACAGCTCCTTGATGGTCAGTCTGAAGAGAAAATACACACACAACTGAAGCCTGTGGACATCGTTCACAGGACTGCTCCATACCTAACCCCTTCATTTTTATCTTTTCACTGCTTACCCCAGCCCTTGCTTTCCTGCTTCCCTGCTAGCTGTGCTTTTGTTGACTGGCCTGGATTCTGCTTACCTCAGTCCTTGCTTCCCCAACCCACGCTAGCTGTGTTTTTCCCTATGGATGGCTGCCCCAGGAGAACCGAACAATCAAATGCTTGGCCAAGATTTGAGGAGCATCCAAGACACACTGGACTCTCCTGGATCAGAGTAACGTTACACAACAGACGGGTCTAAATTATGTCTCTTCCTAAAAAGCAACTTAGGGGAAAACTGTAGGATGACAATCTTGGGGAGCTTGGCTGGGGCCCATCCTAGGATCACTGACTGCTTCTAGTTGGGCCCTGTCTCAGAAGATCCCATGTAACATACTTGGCAAAGATTTGCCGGGAAACTGAAATGGGGGGATGTAACAGAAAATGCCCCCCTCCACCAGTCACCTCAGCTTGTTAGTTGCTCAGGTGACAGTTCCTGTTCCAGATCCGGCTGCTCCTGTGTCTTAGAAATGGTCGGTCACTGTGATGCACAGCTGATCACCATGATCCAGTGTATAAACCAATCCCCAATTGACAAGCCATGCTACCTCTGTACTTCCTGCTTGCTTATCCCATAGAAGCCCTAGACCACCAGAGACTGGGGGGCCTGATATTCTGGGGATGATCCCAATCAGTGCCCATTAGTGTAAATAAATCTGCCTCCAAATCCTGGGTGTCGTTTCGGTGTTTCTGCTTGTTGTTGACAGTGGCTGTCAGGGTGTGGAGGCAAAGGGGGGAAGCAGCCCTTAGAGGCAACTGGGTGCTCCCAGGGACTGGCAGTCCAGCTGGCTGTATCCAGAGATACTGACCCTGCAGGGGAGACAGCACTGAGAAGGACTTACAAAGTCTCAATGTGGAATGGGAAGCTGGCGGGGCAAAGGGTGTTGTAGGAAGTATGTTAGGTCTGGCGGGGCCTGAGCGCTGATTCGTAGCCTCGTACCAACTCACCTGGGCTCTAGGCTTACTAATCTTTCTGAACCTGTTCCATCAATTCCTCACAAATGATGAGACTTGAGTATATCATTTGTAACTTTCTCTGACCTAAAAGGATCTCACTGCAAAGACTGGGTGCTGCGTTCACTGGTGTGACCAAGACAGCAAAGTTGTCTCTCTCAAAGGCTCATGGTTAAAAGCACACCAACGATGGCCCTGAATCAAGGCCAGCAGCAGTTTTCTGTAGCTGTTGGTTTCAAGCAGGAGCCTAAAGTGGTAACTTTCTATGGTCTGTTGGCCATTTCAGAACTTTAGAAGTGTAATGGTCAATTCATTAGAAAGTAACAAATAACTAAATAAATTTTACGAGAGAACTTCAAGATGACGACCGGGTAGGCAACAGAGAGAGCCTTCCGGAGGAATGCCACTCAGACAAAGGACAGAAGGGAAAGAGGTGGGTATCCTGAACTCAGGAAGGGTCTGAGGTGGGAGTTGGGGCCCTCGGAGAGACTAAGCAAAACCTCTACTGGAGGAAAGGATTGGAGATCCGCCATGGTGCAGTCGGAGGGAGAGGAGAGGGAGGGGGTCGCCACTCCGGGCGCGCCCTCGTTCTGGCATTCGCAGCTTCAGCTTCAGAGGCCCACACTCACAGAAGCCTCCTGACTCGGCCAGGGGAGAGTGGAGTTCCGAGAGCTGGTGCAGGGCTGGAGAGAGGAGGGCGCAGCCAGGAAAGGAGGCAATGGCGGTCGGGAGCAGTTGTTGAACCCAGTGTGAGAATGAGAGGTTGCGACAGCCACTGAGGCAGAGTCCCCACCCTGTGGCAACCTTCCTAATCAGCGCCTGGAGAGAATCAATGCAACTAGTACACAGTCCACCACGCCCGGCTCTGCACCTGCCTCGAGGTGGCGGCCCCCTGCCTCTCTGCTGGGTGAGCAGCTACCGGCGGAGAGCAGCAGGGAACCTCAGTGGTGAGCCGCGGCAGCTCCCAGGAATCCAGCCGAGGAGCGGATGGGGGGGGGCCGCGGGGGGCTCCAGCACTGCAATGGGAGGGAGATGCAGATGGAGGTGGATCACGTGGCTCCACGCCCTTCTCACTCCAACATCAGGCAGGAAGCACTAGCTGGGTTGCCCGGGCTCAGCTCCCACCCTGAACTCTCTCTGAGAGCACCTTGAGTCTCGGCGGCTTGAGCAAGCACCGCCTGTTCCTGGCAACAATGGGACGAATCCACGGTCTTCAGGACTCACCTCAAACTATTAATGTGTGCACCAAGAGGGTCTCCTTACAGCTTGCATATATGAACATTGCATGACCTCACGGCTGCTCCACTGTGGGCCCCGGCAGCTGCTCCGCAGTGGGCCCCGCTGCTCCGCAGTGGGCCCCGCGGCTGCTCCGCAGTGTGCCCCGGCGGCTGCTCCACTGTGGGCCCTGGCGGCTGCTCCGCAGTGGACCCCGCGGCTGCTCCGCAGTGTGCTCCAGCGGCTGCTCCGCTGAGGGCCCCGCGGCTGCTCCGCTGTGGGCCCTGCAGCTGCTCTGCTGAGGGCCCCACTGAGGGCACCTCACAGACTGGACCCACCCCCACCCATAGTACGGCGACAGGGTGGAGCTGGGTGGTCCACTGTGAGCATATGTGCTTCTCCACCTCTGACCATGGCAGTTTGTATACACCCATGTATGTTATAGTATGGTCTGAGGCAGCTCTATCTCTTCCCAAGGCGAGAGTCCAAGGATATAGATAAACCCAGGAGTACAGTTATTATCACAGGGAAGATGACTGATTGAGTGGTAGGGCAATGGAGATGAGGGAGGAGAAAAACTGAATGATCAAATGGGCCATCATCTGTGTAACTGAGTAACAAAGGTGAAGGTAACATTAAGTAGGACAGCATCCAGGGATAATTCCCTTCTGTGTTCTCTATAATTCTGTATTTCCTCAATTGTTTTTGTGTTAACAGAAGTGAAGATAACTTTATATTATACAGCATCCAGTGCTGATTCCTTACTATCTTCTCTATAATTTGGTATTTCCTTTAATGTTTTTATGTTAATGAATATGAAGATAACACTGTGTAGTACAACATCCAGTGGTAATTCTCTACTGTATTCTGTATAATTTTGTATTTTCTGTATTGTTTATGGCTTATCCTGGTTCATGCGTCTCCATTCTTTTGTCTTTAAAATAAAATTTAAATTGCCTAGCAAGCGCAGGGTCCTGAGTTCAATCTCCAGTACCGCAAAAAATAAATAAATAAATAAATAAATAATAAAATAAAATTTAAAAAAAAAAGCACACCAACAGCCAATGACATACATACAGCTGCGCATATTAACACCCCAGGCTGGGGCTTTACGGAAGTGAAGATCCCAATAGTGAGAAGGGAAGAGGGGTACAGGGTGTGACAAAGAGTAAGGTTAATGAGTAAGGCTGGTCCACCATCAATCGCGGGTCTTGCTGATGACACTGGACTTGGCACCCACCCTGGGCTTCCTCGGGGCAGCAGTCCAGAAAGCTTAAAGAAGATCAAAGGAACAAGCCAGCCTGAAAGAGCAATTTCCCCTGCATCACCCACATACAGATAAATGCGACGCTTTCATGTAGCAATTATCTTTCCTTCTTAAGAGATTGAAAAACAAGGGAACTGCAGGGAGCAGTAACAGACAGCTGGACTCGAGACTCTCTAAGAAGCCAGGCATGGTGGCGCACACCTGTTATCCCAGCACTCAGGAGGCTGAGGCAGGAGCATCTGTGAGTTCAAGGCCAGCCTGAAATATACAGTGAGACCCTGTTTCCCACCAACCAAAAAAAAAAAAAAAAGAAAAGAAAAGAATCTCCAAGATCCCTTACAGGATAAACATCTCATTATTGAAAGATTAACCAGAAAATAAACCCCAGAAAAGCAGCTAAATGCTCAAAGCACTGTAAAGCTATGTTTTTAGGTAAACTCATGGAACAACTGCATGTCTGCATCTGCTGTGTGCCAGACCCTTGCCTCAACACAGGGGACCCAACTCAGCACGGGATGCCACACCACCTCACAGTGCCTACTGCCTACGCCTCACACAGGCACAGTGTGACTAAGGGAAGCACAGAAGGAACTGCTTCACCAGTGGGCACCATTTCTGTGAGTGCAGGACTGTGGCAGCTGGGGAGAAGTCATGAGCTCAGTCTGGGGTCCAGGACACTGATTTCAGTTAGTGGGTTTTGTTTTATTTTGGGTTTTTTGGTCTTTTTGAGACAGGGTCTCGCTATACAGTTCAGGCTGGTCTTGAGCTCACTTTGTAGCCAACACTGGCCTTGAACTCCCAACAATCCTTCTACCTCGGCCTCCAGAGTAACCCCTCCTGAGTTTACAGGTGTGTGCCACCATGCCTGGCCTGTCAGTTAAGTGTTTAAACCAGAGAAAGACTCTTAACTTGGAAAATTTGCAAATGGTTTAAACTTTTTAAAGAAGACTCCCTGCCCCCAAGATCCCATGGGGAAAATTCCTTCTCCCTCCAAGAATGGGTAGCACTCATCAGAGTGGCAACCTGGAACAGGTGGGCCTTGGCAGGAAGGAGGGAGAGAAGAAGCCTGGGGGCAAGAAGGGTACAACGAGTAAGAGTCAAAGCAAGAAGAGGGCTGCCGGGGCTGTGATGGGCGTGGCAGGGTATGAGACGCACAAACAGGGCTCTCCCTGCCAAGGCGGAAGAGGAAATGGCCTGAGCCACAGCAGCCTGTGAAGAAGGCACGGGCTATTGCTCTTGGCAGTGGGAGCTGCTGAGGCCACACCTGAGAGTGTCTGCTCAGCAGGTTACAAGTCATCTTTGTCTAAATCAGTCTTGTTTTATATGCCCCAGACCTCACGGGGAGTGTTCCTCCATGGGAAATTCTATCCCAGACACCCCTGATGGCTGGTCCCCTCAGGCTTGCTGGGTCAGCGCCCTACCTGGGTGGGGTCACCTAGATGTGAGTGTTTGTGCCGGTGAACTTTCTCGGGAGGCACACACTCCACCTTACACACGTGAGGAATCCTGCAGCGAGGTCCATTCCCAGAGGCTCACAAATCAGGCTTTTCAAGAATGTACCCTAACAAGTCAAGAAAGGTTCTGAGAATTACTTATGCTTTTCAGGCTAACTCTGATGAACTCTAAACAAAAACTCCCACCAATACAGAACAATTGGAAGGGTATAAAGTCTGTCTTACTCCTGACGTTACTTCCCTGTGTATGGTTGAAGGTTTTTTGTTTTCTTATTCTGCACCACAGACCACCTTAAAAAATAAAGTAGGTTTGGGGATGTTTCTCAATGATATGCCAAGGAAGCAGTTTGCCCAGGAGGTGGCAGACTCTTGAGTTCAATTCCCAGCAACTTAAAAAAACAAGACTAAATAAGCAATTGACCTTTCTCCCAAGGCAGGCAAACTGCAGGTTTTTTTAATTGTATGCACAGCGCTGGTGCCAGAGGCACGGTGGACACTCGGTACCTGGTGTCGTCAGCCCTCCCCAGAGAGGTCACACAGCTCTCACGTGTAATTTGCTGTGACACCTGGCCAGGTTTGGGGTTCAGCCTGGTTGGTGGAGAAGGGAAAATTCACCAGACCAAGAGGTGTTTTCTCTAGGCTAGACTAGAGAAATCATGAATTATTTCATCTCCTGCCTTGGGAACAGGCAGTTACTACTGATGCCCCCAAAGACTGGGGTGCCCTATGCCACAGAGACCACATGCACCCAAAGACTGGGGTACCCTATGCCACGCAGACCACGTGCACGCTAGCCTTGTAGCTGCGCTTAGAACGCAGCTCTATGCACTCCTCAGACCTGAAAGAGCGTACTCCTTATGGCAGCTGGCCCTCCCTGCACACGGACCTCCCCCCCGTGGGTGTCTCATGGTGCTGCTCAATCAAGCCTAGGTGATTACACCTTTACACATCTTTCTCTCAGCCTCGTTCCCACAGAGATCAACAAAAAAGTGCCCTGCACAGACCCAACCACAAAAGAAAGCCTGGGACAGCTATCTCGCGACCACAATCAGGGAGGGTCCCACATGTGCTGCAGCTGTACTCAGTAAACTGCACTCACTGAACAAGTGCCTTTCCGGAGCCAAAGAAAAGGCAACTGGAGGGTTTACAGGCTGCGTTTCTTTTGAAATTTTAAGTCTGATGCTCCTAGATTCTGATCAACTAGATTTTAAAGTATGATCAGCAAGGGAAACAAGTGTTCTGGGCAGTACAAAGCCACAGCCACAGTGAAGAAGACAGAAGGGGGTGAGAGCTAAGCTTGCAAAGGCCTAAGAGCGTCCTTCAGGGCAGGGCCCAGTCTTACTCCACCTAAGCACAGGCACAAGGGCTGCTGGCCCATCCAAGACAGCTGCTGTCACATCCACTAACTAGCCGTCTTCGCTTTCAGGGCCACCTCTAGCAGACTGAAGGAGGCAGATGGTTCAGGGTGCCCAGAAAATTTTCTTAAATAAGGCTCAGCACTGCTAAAGTGCACCAGGGCTACCCGGCAGCATTTTCTGCAGTGATGGGTATACACTGCATCTGCTGTCCAGTGCCAGCCAGGAGCCATGCGTGCTTCTGAGCATCTGAAAGGTCGAACTGAAGTTTCAACTTCATGTAATTACCACACTGGAAAAAACAAATCTAGCTAGGCGCTACTGGACACAGGTATAAATGAAGACCAGGGAGGTAAAAAGCAACAAAACTGTAAAAGCAGAACCCTGAAGTGAAGACACCCGTTCTACAGCAAACCTGCTCCTGAACGAAGGAACCACAGCCACTGTCCCTAGGGTGCTCGGTGCTGCTGTTCATGACCTTAAAAGTACAGCATGCTGCCCGCTGCTGGTTCCCATGGTGCTTAATGCTGGAAATCCACGACTAGAGACTCCCGCTGACCCTGGTGCACAGCCCCAGCTGCTGATTCATCCCGGCCCTGTGCACTTGGGGACTGTGCCCCTGCCAGGAGGGGAGCTGCATTTTTTGTTTTTTAATGGCAGGATACAGAGCTGGTGCTGTCTCCCTTTAAGTGAGGATGCAGAAGCTCCCCTTGCCAGAATTCAGCTTGGGGGCAAGCAACTCCCCTGGGCACTCTTCATGCCTCTGCTAGCCAAGAACAGGGAAAAAGAAGGCGCTTAAGCCTCCCCCACACCGTCCTCCTCATGGCGAGTGAAGCCTCACTGTCACGTTAGTGCAGCGCAGGAAAGGCAAGAGGACGGAGGCCAACTGGGTAGGGCAAGGGCGTGGCGCTCCCAGCAGGGAGCTGTTTCCCAAACAAAGGGGGTTCCAGGGAACACTAACCCTCCTGGAGGTTCTGTGGACAGCAAGGGAATGTCCTCCTCCCTTCTCCTCCCCTCCCCTCCCCCGCCTCTCCCTCCTCCCCATCCTCCTCCCTCTACCCCCAAGAAGGTTCCGGGTGCTCCGCGAGGCTAAAGGCTCTGAGAAACCCTGCAGTTAAGAAAGCAGAGTAAGAAAAGAGACCTTAACAGCATCATCAATGTGACGCTCACTGGTTATGAAACAAGGGCAGCCACAGGTATTTGTGTCTAACCACCCCTCAGTGAACGGATTCTGTGCTCACCAGGGCATCGCTAGCACGTCTACGCACGTGCCATGGAACTGGGCAGTCCTACACAAACTTCGCCTAAGGTACTTGGTGACAGCCAGGGGTGGGGAGTACCTTAGCTCACTTCCCAACGCGGACCACTAGGAAACACTAAGCAGCAGCTGTGTGAGGGTGAGGGTCTGCACCAGCCTCTCCAACACAGCAGGACAGAAAACACGAGCAAGAATGACAATACTCAAAGCACCAACAGACGCCAGGAGCGGCGGCTGTTCACCCCTCCAAGCTGCCCCTCAGCGCTGCAACAGCCGCGCACTCAGCCTCCCTCCACTCCCTGCTCCTCCTCTACACCGCACCCAGGACGCTGCCTGACCACAGCAGCCCCTGGGTGGAGCCCCTGTGCCGCCCCATCCGCGCAGGTGAGGCTTCCACATTGCCTGTGGGTACCTGTTCACTTTGGCTTCTCCACCACTCAAATGTATTATTAAGTCTCTCACTCTCAGAATACTGGGCTGGAACTAGCTCGGTGTTGGGCACTGAGGTGGGCTCTGGCCCAGTCAGAGGACTCTGATCTGCCCTGGAGCCCAGCTTTCCAAGCCTTCCCCTGCCGTTCACCTTCCCTTTGTCTGCCACATCAATCTGCAGGACGTTTCACACTCACCGCTTAAAACTGAAAGAATCTATCTACAGAGGCATACAAAAGGCCTTGATGATATCAGAATGTTTTATAGGGTTCTGTTATCCATCTGTATCATCAAAGAACTAGTCTCATAAAGCATGCCCCTTAAATGCCCTGGCTCACCCAGGGCTGACGAAGCAGGCACAGGCCCTGCGTTAATAGGATTAACTGCAGCTGCAAACACACTGAAAGCGCTTCAAACTGGGCCTTGCAGGCCTCACTTGTAAACCCCCAGGGTTACCACTCGCCAATACCCTATATGGCAGTACTTTTAAAGCCAGTCGTGTGCCAACAGTCAAACAGCCACTCTTGTTTGGAGCCAGAAAACAAACTCGGAGGTGGACTCTCCTGCCCAGAGGGCCCCAGCTTGAGGGCCCACGCCCAAGGCACAGCAGACTACGCCCAAACTCAGAAATCACGGTCTGACGAGTTTGTGTTGTCAGAGGGAGTCAATTAGGACGCCATTCGTTTCTGAACGGTGAGGCATTTTACAACTCATTTAACTCAATTCAAATCTCAAGTGAGCGCAGAAAGAGAGGAGAGAAGACTAGAGGCCTCCGGCCACGCACAGCCAAACGTAGCCAATCAGCTCCAATGACCAGAGAAGGCGGGCCTCTG
Organism: Dinomys branickii; assembly: GCA_004027595.1. NCBI lineage: Eukaryota > Metazoa > Chordata > Mammalia > Rodentia > Dinomyidae > Dinomys > Dinomys branickii. The sequence goes on along the minus strand of PVLD010018434.1, from coordinate 25,388 downwards.
TGAGCAGAGCTCCTTCCCTCTCCCCTGCAGTCTCTGTGCGATGGAGACAGGGTTTTCACAAGGTGTGGCCCCAAGGACTCAGTTTCCCTGATTACTAAAGGAGCACTGGACTAAGTCCCTTTCAGCACAAGTTTTCTAAGATTCTACTGCATCTAAAAACTACCTCAATCAAGTACTACAAAGCAAGGTTATTTTTGAAAAAATCTGTGTAAGAGACTGCTGAGGCAGCCGGAGACATAGCTCAGGAGCACAAGCACCTGCCTGGCCAGTGTAAGGTCCTGAGTTCAATTCCCGATACAAAAACCAGAGAGACTGCTGAGGCTAGGAAAGGCGGCTTGGAAGATGAAACCAGGTGTCAACACCAGAACTGCCCAATTTCTAGGTGAAGGCACGTCCCAGGCCCTACATGTCCCGCAGCAGCCATGCGTCCTCTCGGCTCGCAGCAGTAACAGCTCCAGAGCTGCACAGCCCACCAGTTCAGGCTGCTGCGAGGAAACGGAAGCTGTCCCTGAGCTCGGAGCTGGGGTCAGAGCTCCCCGGCCACACCCAGGTATCAGACCTTTGAGCCTGCTGATCAGGGGAGCTCACTTGGAGGGGAGCCCACGGGAAGCAGAAAGGAACGCTGCCACAGCCCAAGGCAGGTGGGGCCCCGCTGGGAAGCACAGCTGGCTCAAGGTTGCTCAGCCTCCGCGCTCAGCCCCCACGGAGAACAGGAATCTCAAAGTCAAGGGCAGGTCTGCAACCAAACAGAGAGGCTGCTCTGCCAAGAGCCACCTAATCTGGAGGCGGAACGTGGACGCTGGGAAATCCACCCTCTCCAAGAGCAGCACCCTCCCAGGGACATCACCGGACGCAAGTGTGCCCAAAGCTCTTTCGTATCTTCCCTCTTGCCTATTACAAGTTTCAGTTGCCACACTGCATCATAAAAGGAGAATTCCACCAACTCAGAGTCTGTTTTCAGTCCACAGACATAAATGCAGATGACAACCTGTATGAAGTCAGAATTTCCGGAGTCACATTTAATTGCTTTAAGGGCTGGATTTGTAATTCTTACTGCAGCCTCATCAACACAGTAGCCAAAATACATCTAGAAAGCTAGGTGTGGTGGCACACGCCTCTAATGCCACACTTGGGAGGGTGAGTCAGGAGGATCACGCCACAAGTTCAAGGCCAGTCTGGGCTACTGAGTAAGTTGGAGGCCAGCCCCAACTACTTAGCCAAAGCCTATCTCAAACACACACACACACACACACACACACACACACACACACACACACTTTTAGGGAGTGCTCTCTTAAACTACCTGGGTCTACAGCACCATGGAGAATAAGGAATTTGCAATCTTTTTAAGCCAGATGTTCAGACTGTTAAGCTTTGTGTGTGTGTGTGTGTGTGTGTGTGTGTGTGTGTGAGAGAGAGAGAGAGAGAGACAGAGAGAGAGAGACAGAGAGAGAGAGAGACAGAGAGAGAGAGAGAAGAGAGAGACAGAGACAGAGAGAGATGCCTGGGATAGAAGCTAGTGCCTCACGCGTGCTGAGCAAAGGCTCTGAGCTACACCCACAGCCTATCTATGCGCAGGCCCACAGGGAGTTAAGTTGTTTTATATCATTCTCGTTCCCACTAATTCAATCCATCTCTTCACACTCCACGTCCTCTCAAAATGGCTCACGGTACGTCCGCTCCCAGCCCTTAAAAGGCATGGCTGAAGTCGCATGGGCACAGGGCCCCTTGTTCCACAGGCAACACACAGAGAACAGTGCAGATGTCCCTCTAGCACCCTCTCTTCTCACAAGGTCGCACAGGGACACACAGGGAACCTCCAAGCGCCTGCTCTACCCTGCAGCTGTGTCCAGGGGCTGCTTTTATCCTGCAGACCTGTTCAGCTACCCCCGAAGGCCGCTTGCCTTCTTCTAAGTTTTGTTGCTTAATGCTATTATACCAAATACGTACTTTAAAAGTTTTGTTGCTTATATACATTAACTATATTACATTATTTTAAATACAGCCCAAGACAATTCCTCTCCATTCAGCATGGCTCAGTCAAGTCAAACGCTTGGACACAGCCGGAAAGCAGTATCGTCCTCCCTCCCTACCTCCCTCATCAAGGAGGAAAAAACCACTTGGAATAAAAAAATAAACTCGGCTTGGCGGTGCACATCTGTAATCTGAGCATTTTGGGAGCCTGAGGCAGAAATTTCCCAAGTTGAAGCCCAGCCTGGTAAATTCAATGACTTAGCAAAATAAAAAGGGCTAATATCCAGCTTAGTGTGAAGGCCCTGAGGCCGAACCAGTATGCACCCCCCTCAAAAGGTAATAGGGAAAACCCTGGGGAGAGTGTCTTCAGGAGTCTCCTGCTCTTCAGTCCCAAAGACACCCGCCGCCCAGCCTCTCCCGCCCCTGCTTGGGTGCAGGCAAGAAGCTCCTAAGCCAGAGGCCAGCCAGGAACACAGCTGAGTCGGATGGGGCCCAGACAGGCCGGGGGAGAGATGGGGAGGCAGAGCCCCTGCAGGGAGGGCGCCAGGGGCCAGGTGCGCCTGGTGACCTCACAGAACCCAGCCCAGCACCCCAGCCCACCACACTCACTGCCTACACATTTAGAAGCAGCGGTCTTGTCAACTCCTCCCCGAGGGCACTCCCTCCCCTCCCTCGGCTCTTCCTCAGCTGCGTGGGGCAGGCCTGGCCCACCCACGTCCGGGAGCGGGCAGGGGTGGGCTCTGCCCCATGTTCCAGACACCGCCCAGACCCCTCACAACCTGACCAATTTGCTACAGAATCCCTGGAACTCGTTACTGCAGTTCTTATTTTGCCCACAGCAAACTGGAGGCCTTGGAGGGTAATCCGCCTCGAAGGAGGGCTCCTGGCCAGGTCTGCCTGACTCAAAGCCCAGGAGTCACCAAGTGAAAGGCAGGAGAGACCAGGCCGGACAGGGCAGGATCTTCCCGGCTGCCAGTGCCCACGGCTGGGCTTGGTCTTTCGTCACAGCCTTCAACCTAAGGTCAGAGCTTGACGGGTAACATACTTGACACCTTACTAGGGAATTATTAGTCCAGCCCAAAAAGAACTCGAAAGTCCAAAAACTGTCTTTTCAGCATAAGGGAAACAGCCGCATACTGTGCTACCCTGAGAAGGGCCCTGAGAAGGGCCGTCCAAACAGAGCTGTTAATAGGAAGCTGACGAGGATTTTAGAGGGGAGGGCTGTCAGAGAACACTGTCCACCCAGCACAACAAATGATACAAAGAACAAGAAGCGCCTAAACCCTGAAAGGAGACCTGCCGAAACACTAACAGCGTTCACGCCTGACTGCCCAACGTGGGGTGGCTCCTCCCTGTGCACATCACTGCCCAAACTCAGGATCCGCAGGACTTAACCAGAGAACAAAAAAGTAAAATCTGGGAGAGAGAGGGTTTCATGTATAAAAATAAAATAAATCACCCTGGAAACAAAAATGAATACAAGGCAATTCAGAACTCTGCTAGCAGAAGTGAATGCCAATTTCACGTGCCCACCACGACTCCCCAGATAAACAGAGGCAGGTGCCAATACAGCAACCCTGTCTTCCTCAGCCCTAGCAGCCACTGGACTCAAGATCGACACACAGAAGGTGCCAGAGAGGCAGCAACCAAGTCCCCTCAGTAGAGATGACACTGTGATGTGAGAAATTTAAAAAGCTTCCCTAGCCTTAAAAAATAATTAAAAACCCCAAAACATCCATATATGCTATTAGCGAGGACTGTCAAAAGGAAAGGAGGGTTTTCAACATTACCCATCCACTAACCAGTTCATAACAAAAGCTACCTTCCAGTTGTCCTGAAAAGCAGACTGCAGTGCTTTTACAGTTTACGCTCACAGAACTCTGTGGAGCCTCCTCAGGCAGGAGCCTCCTCAGGCAGGAGCCTCCTCGTGCAGGAGCCTCCTCGTGCAGGAGCCTCCTCGTGCAGGAGCCGCCTCGTGCAGGAGCACTCCCGGCGTGGCCTGAGAGCGGACGCTGTCCAGCTCCTTCTCCTCCGCAGTGGTGTGCACAGGAAGTCCACAGCCCAGAGGAAGCCCGCCCCACCTTTCCTCTGCGGCTAGGGGTCAGCGACCCCACCAGCCCTCCCGACACTGAGGTGTCAGCCCACCAGGCAAGGGGAAGGGCTCTGCCCTGCAGCCTGGGCTGCAGACAAGTTAAAAGGAAAAGGCGGGCCTGCAGTGGAGGGCAGAATGTAACAAGTGCTGGCACCACCGGTCTAAAACAAGGGGGAGGAAGCTGTGCGTTCTCAGACTCACAGCACCACTTCACCCCCAGCTGAAGATCTGTGCAGGAAGTGAGCGGCAGGCACCAAGACAGGACGGTCACCCCGCATTCAACACAGGATGTGCACGGCGTGCGACCACACCCTCGTCCCACATGTGCCCTCGACGTGTCCCTGAGGGCCGGGAGCCATTTCATACAGAGCATCTGAGGAAACACCCAGACAAGAACGGCGGGGCTGCGTTCTGCGCCTTCTGGACCACATCCCTTACACACAGATGAGAAGACTGCCGTCTTTTTACCTTTACACCAAAGCCATCCATTTCCTCCCAGGAACGAATTCACAGACTCTTCTAACATGGAGACAGAACTAAACTTCTAAAACAGGCACTTAAAGAATGTCCTAGGAAATAAGTGAAAATACTTAAAAATATGTAATAAATGAGAACTGGACACTCATTTGTTCCTCAATGTTACACAGGTCACACTGTTCAATGCTTAGCTAAACAGTCAATTCAAAGTACAATCTAAGTTGTTCTAGGGTAACGGCAAGATGTGAAATTCTCTCAATGTAGGACTTTATTTTCTTAGGAACTTTTACCCCCCCAAAAAAAATCAAAATGAAGAAAGTCGATATCCAAGTCCCACCGTGCTGAGAACTAACCTTCCACATTTCCTGGCGCTCCAAGCCAGGGTGTCGGAAGGAGGAGGACCGGGGCTGACTGGTCTAGAGGCCAGCTGGGCGACACGTGCACAGCCGGCTCTGAGCTGGGCCGCCCACCCTCCCAGGAGCCCTTGAGGTTGCCAACTTAACTGTACAGGTGCATAAGCCAAGCCCAAGGTCACAGAGGAACGTTGGGGACCACTACAAGGTGTCTCTGAGCAGGGTTTAATATTAACCAATTGGCTTTCACATTTACTTGTGAGTTGTCCAGATCTTAGGCACCTTGTCTGCAGATGGGCAGCTGATTCATAGTAAATGAACCTCTGTGAGTCACTGGTCACTGCTGAGGCCTGTACTGGCCTGTGACGCCTCAAGGACAAGGAGACTACAGCTGAGGATGTCTAGCTCCTACCCTTATTAACTTCAAGGAGACTGTGGCTGCAGGCATCTCACCCCTTCTGTGAAGGCCTGCCTGCAGATTACATAGTTCCCTGAATTAACATACTATTACTCGGAGGAGTCCTACAAAGGATTCCCAAGTCCAGCCCAGATTCCTGCATTTTCTTCAGTATTCCCCCTCCCTTGTTGTAAACCTAATAAATGTGGGCCACCCAGAAGTCTTTGGCTAATTCAGAGAACACAGAAGCTGGAAGAGAATTAGTCCCTCCTGGAAGATCTGAAATCACATTCCATTGTCTCTTTTTCTATTTACGCCTTCATCAGTCCACTCACTTGGGAGACTGAGGGCCTGATCAGCCTGGAATAATTTAGGATTATTTAACCACCCACAAAAGTCTTTGGCTAATTCAGAGAATATAGAAACTGGAAAAGAATTAGTCCCTCTTGGAAGACCTGAAATCACATTTCATTGTCTCATTTTTTATTTACGCCTTCGTCCGTCCACTCACTTGGGAGAGTGCGGGCCTGATTCAGCCTGCAGTAAGGGTTATTAACCCAGTTTTTGATAGAAGAACAGGAACGGGAGGCTGGCTGCCCCCCAAACCACACCTCCCCTCCCTGCTCGCCCCCCCCCCACCGCTTGTACCTAAGGGCCTCTACAGCCCACACGAGGGTAAAGGCCGGTTCTAGCCAGCTGGGTGACCTTGGACGAGACCAGAATTGTTCCAGGTGTCATTTCGGTTTCTTTTATCCCCAGGTGTCATTTTCTTACCTCCGAACAAGAACTAAGGATCAGCAAGTTGGGAAGGAGAAAGTGGGGTGCGCAGGCTCAGCCAGCCCCTCCCTCTGTCCTCTCGGGTGCCATGCTCTGCCTTGACCCTGTGGGAGCAGGGGGGTGTCCCCTTGCACACAACCGGAGACAGCCTCAGAAGGCCGCCGCCCACAGACAGCCTCCTCTCCACACAGCTTCATATGGCCTCCGTGTCGGGGTTAATTTTCATCCCCATCTGCCCTCTCCATTTTCCTTCACCTAGGACTAAGATGAAATTTGGTATAAGTCTATTAGCTTGTATTAGAAGCTACGATTTGCCCCTCCTGCCCCAAACATTTAAAAGAAAGCTGAAAAAATTATCCCAGAAATTAACAAATTGAAACTGTCAGCTAGCTGGGTAATCTACTTCCACAAAATGTATGTTCTGCCCTATTGCACAGAATAGGCTACACCACGTTTTTGAAAGGAGAGATGTTGTTTTAAAAACAAAAACTAATCTTCAAGGCGAGGTGTGGTGGGGCTCATGCCTGTAATCCAGCACTTGGGAAGGTGAGGCAGGAGGACTGCTGTGAGTTCGAGACCAGCCTGAGCTACAAAGTGAGTTCGAGGCCAGCCTGCACTGCATAGTGAAACCCTATCTCAAAAAGACAAAACAAAACAAAACCGAGTCTTCAAGCCAACCAACACAGAGGAACAGGAAGGCAGTCCCGCGTTTCCTCCAGACTTGCCCTGTCCAAAGGACAACACATCCACTCTAACAGGCCCGACCGTGCCCGGGGCCCTGTCACATTCTGGGTCAGTGAACTACTGACTACCTCTGCGCCTGCTTTCTTGTTTTTCTGTCCCCATTTCCCTTTTTTTTTGAGACAGGGTTTCACTGTGTAACCCAGGCTGGTCTTGCGCTCAGTGATCATCCTGCCTCAGCCTCCCAAATGCTGGGATTAACAGGCATGGGCCACTACGCCCAGCTTTTTCCTTAATTTTCACGTGAAAAGACAAACCTGTTGAGAACACAATCGATAAATATGTTCCTTCCCTTCTTTGTAAAGGGAGTGATTCTGGCCTCCAACAAGGATCTGTTAAGCACCTCAACACTTAGCCAAAAGCTGTGTGACATACAGGGTGGAAGGGCATGGAGTTCTGCCCGCAGGGAGGGGGGGGCCATGGAAACCGGCACTAAGCTGACACAGTGGTGGGTGGCAGAGGGGGTGGCACAGCAAAGACACAGTCCACAAGGTTCCCTGAGAAGGCGGGCATTGCCTTGCAGACTCCTGTGACAGCTTCTCATCAAACACGTCACCCAAAGCACTCAGGGCGGCAGAACCGGGCAGAGCACCTAACAGGCCTCTACACAGCCAGAGCGTGCTGCTCAAATCGGCCAGTTTTAGACAAACAGAAAATGCCTGGCATGCCACGAGAGGGTATTTTTAGAGCCTGTTTCAGTTAACCACTCTGAACCCAGCACTTCAAAAGAAGTCATCAAAGAGAATTATTTCAAATCTGCATCAAACAAAAACTGGTTTGCCTTCTTTTTGCCTTATCCTAACACAAAAAATAAACACGCAGCATTCTGAGCTAATCCCTTCTCTACGCTGAGCACCAGCTATTTGCTTAGTAGCCCTGGGAAGAAAGTTGACCACAGTTCTCTCACTGCATGTCTTGAAAAAACACCACGCACTGTACAGCACAGATGAGCAGCACAGATGAAGCACAGAAGTGCATTTCCTGCCTCCACAATTTTGTAACATTTTATAACCAGAGAGCAACCCCAAGCCCGCCCAGGCCTCCCAGACAGAATCTCTCCAGCAGGCCCGCCGTAGACAATCGAATTCGAGGGCTCGGGCTTTGAAGTAAGGCTCACCACCACTAGGTGATGGCACCTGCTAGGCGCTTTCCGCTAAAACACATCGGTCTGGGAGATATAGGCAGAACGGCCCGCTGTCCTCCTCTCCTTTCTCAGATTTACTACTCAGACTCATTTCCTGAAAACATCCACCAGGAACCAGACAGGCTGCCCTTCGTTCCCAATGCCTGACCACTGGCCTGTTTTTAAGAGCGGAGCAGTGACACAACCTGCTTCAAATGGCTGCCGTTACTGCACTTCCTGTGCCTGTCACACTTTCTCCGTTTATCCCAGAGGTGCCCCACTTCGGGAAGATTCAGAGACAGGCCCTCCCCTTGAGGAGCTCGGCCTAGGGCAGAGGTGGCAAACCTATGGCACACGTGCCGCGGCGAGGTGTTTTATCACTGAAAGCTCTAAAAAGTTCACGTCACTGGCCTAGGGGAGGAGACAGTGCTACCAGATACTTTTGGTAGCTGTTTTTGACCCAACCAAGTTTTGTGGTTTTTTTTTTTTGAGACAGGATCTCACACTACAGTCCAGGCTAGACTTAACTCACTACATGGCTAGCCAAGGCAGCCTGGAACTCGTGGCCATCCTCCTGTCTCAGCCTCCCAAGTGCTGGGGTTGCACGTGTGAGCCACCACCCCTGGGTCCAATCAAGAGTGTTGTACTGGTTTGTCCTGTCTTTTTGGTCTTACTTTAAAACAATGTGAAGTCAATACAATTTTTCTTTATGAGCACAAATATAATGAAAAACAGAAATACAGTATTCTAGAATTTAAAACTTTCATTTCCAGGTAACCGGCACATCTAGTGCATCTTAAAGGTCTAAACTGCCTAATAGTTCAGGTAGGTTTCTGGCCTCCTGAAGAGCCTCAATATCAGGAATAGAAGACAGGGAGAGAGACAGAGATAAGAGAGAGAGACAGTGAGAAAGACAGACAGAAAGATGGAGACAGACGCAGAGCGGGACAGGGAGGGCGAGACACAAGGGGAGAGAGAGAGGAACTGGTGCAGTCTGAGGCGTGCCCAACGTGACCAAATGTCTGTTGTGGTTTTCCAGCCCGCTGCTTCCCTGTCATGCAGATGTTACAGGCCAGCCCTGCACTCCTGTCAGCAGCAAGCCACTGACCTTCCAATTCATGTTCTCAAGACCTCAAAAAGCTGTCTTTTAACCAGGCATAGTGGTGGATGCCTGCAAGCCCAGCACTTGGGAGGCTGAGGCAATATTCCCAAGGGTTTGAGGCCAGCCTGGGATACATAGTGAGTTCAAGCCCAGCCTGGATGACACAGCAAGACCCTGTCTCAAAAAACAAAACAAACAAACAAAAAAGTGGGTTTCTTTTTTTTTTTTTACTTGTTCTGTCATTACTTTCCAAATTTCTAAATTTCTTAATCTCCCTAAGCCTCAGTTTCTCAGCAAATGGAACACAATAAAATCACCTGCCTCAAAGGGCCCCTGTAGAGTAACTGAGACTGGTGTTTAACTCTAACAGCACAAGTGTTTACCAACTGGGTAATCTGTGTGGAGGCTCTCAAAACCAGGGCTTTGTTTTGTTTTTGTTGTTGTTTGAGATAGGTTCTCACTATACAGTTTGGGTCAGCCTTGAACTCTTTACACAGCCCAGGCTGGCCTCAGACTTCATTCTCCTGCCTCAGCCTCCCAAGTGCTAGGATTACAGGCATGCACCAGTTTGTAGCTTCAAAATCAGCATTATTCTAAGAACAACTATTTCTGAGAGATTTAAATTTAGTACGTGCTAGACATACATGTTTTAATCCGTTTACTCAACACAAGCACCTCATGAGTTGGCAATAATTGCCGCAAACATGAGAAAACAGAGATGGAGATTAATCTGCTTAATTCTGAGAACTGAGGTTCTAACCCAAATCTATGCAACTCCTAAAGCATGCTATTCACACTCTCCTCTTCCGATTTTAGGAGACTTAGCTCACAGAATACCTTAAGTGACAGAGAACTTCAAATCTCTCAGTTCTGAACCTCTGAATTAGGTCAGGGGCAGCATGAGGGACGCTCACTGAACTATCTCAATGGAATTTACTATGGAAATGAGTTGGCGACAGCTGTTAAGTGGACACATAGATGCGGAGTAGAGAAATGATATAACGAGCAGCAGTGTTCCGGCAAGTTTCTAACACGTAACTCTTGAGATTTACTACAGCATCTATATTCCGCAAACTACAAAGCACCACTGAGAAGCAGTAGGAGATTTCTAGCGTAAGCCAGAGTAAGTTAACAACCCTGACATGACTTCTCCACTTTCCAGAGCCCAAACGCAGTCACTGTTAAAGACGAGGCCGCAGTGTGGGGAAGGCACTGCGGGCTCTTTGATCCCCACCAGTCACCATGCGTCAGACCCATGCGTCCCGGTAGAACGCGCTCCTCCCTGTACCCAGCACGGTTTTGAGAGATCTGACTATGCTATGAGAGTCTTTTGCCAAATGATTCATTAGACGGTGAGTAACACACCGAGGTTCTGTCACAAACATCTGTGGTTCCTGCCTTCAAACCTATCCTTCCAAAATGGTCCCCGAGACGAAAGGCGAGAGGAAGGGCCATGTGGCAAAGTTTAAGGTCTGGGGTGGGGAGGACGACACTGTGTGTGTGCTCCAAATCTGATACTTAGGAATGACTGCTGCTACCTCTGGGCGCTTTTTCTAAGAAACTGGCCCCTCCAGCTTCAATTTAAAGCCCTAAATTTTATACCAGAAGACAGAATGCACAGTTAACACATACAATGCCCGAAGCTGTAATTTATCGGATGCCTGACACTATTCTAAGCAGTCCTCGTGCACAGCACACCCCAAAGACCACACACGAACTTCCCTTTCAAACCGTATGCCTTGCTGCTGGGGCCCTCATTTCCAGCCAGGGAGAACCCAGAACCCAAGGCGCCAGGGCCAGCCAGGAGCTCCCACTGCCACACAGGACCCAGAGGCACATTTCACTGACATCGGCACACAGCGACTACACTCTCCCACCTCTCTGTGGGGCGCACACCCAGCGCGCAGCCCTGCCTGCAAGTTTTATTTTCTTCCCCTTAGCTCTTACCAGCATCCAATATGCTCTGTATTTTAGACATTTATCTTATTATCTCATTTATTCCCACAGGAATGGGAACTCCACAGCGGAGGAAGATTTTCTTCCCCATTTTGGACTCCAGCACCTACAGCAAGACCCGGCACGCAGCTGGAGCTCAGTGAACACTTTTCAGTGAAAGGAACAAAGAGAAATTTTTGTGGATATCACACCCCTCAGAACTCTAGAGCCTGCCATGCCCCACTTCACTGATGGTGAAGCTTTTAGAGCTTTCAATGATGAACAGCTGACAGGGGAACGCATGCCATATGCCCACCGCCACCACACAGCTATCAGGTAATTTCCATCTAACAGTCATTATGACTCCTTACACGCCAGCCAGGGAATTCCACTTGTCCACAGTTACATTTGAATTGAGCCCAGAATTGGGACCCGGTGCCTCTAGCCCGGGGCTGTTTCCCTCTGCAAATAGCCTTCTGCTTACCAAGCCCCCGAGCAGAAACCCTGGGAGATGTGCACATCTGTGTTTCTGATCAGAACCACAGCTTGGCCGGTTCACAAGCTCGAAAGTTCTGGTGCTCCAGGGACAGACTAAAAGCGAATGGGCAGGCAAAGCCAGGCTCAGAGGTCTGAGAGGTGAGGGAGGGCTCCCCATGGCCAGGCAAGGACAGGGCAGCCGGGACACTGTCTGCTCCACCCTTGCAAAGAAAGCCAGCTGGCTGGCCACTACCCATTAAGAAAGGCTTCTCACAAACTTCTCTATTTTTTCTAATTTCCAAGTTTTCTGCATTGAGTATAGATTAGTCATTAGGGGAAAACATATGTTAAAATTTCCATAATTTTCTAGGGAAAAAACAAATCAGTCACTACCTTTTTTTTTTTAAGATTGTGACCTTCTTAAAGGTCAGAAAGTTAAGGTTGGTGACCAAGTACCACCTTCCTTATGAAACTGTGAGTTGTATTTGTGCATAACTGCACAGCACCAGGTTCCTGCTGCTGTCTCAGAACCCGGGCCAACATGAGCTCCTCAGCACACACCTTGGACACCGGAGATGGCCCCTGCGTTTCCCTTAAAGCACAGATGACAGGTCTCTGGAATGTGGTGACTGGACTGTGACCATGGAATTATGGCCAAGGGGAACGGAAGAAGTGGTATAATTACTGCCTAGACGCCCTTTTCCTGAGAAAAGATTTGTCTCCAGTGAACACTATGTTAATGTTAATAATTTTAGTTTTGTTTTGTTTTTCTTGTCCATGTTTCCTTTCAAAATCTACATGTTCTGCACTGCTGCAAGCCCACCCCCAACCCCCGCCCACGTGGAAACTGCCCGAGGACCACCTCTAAAAACATCGGTGGATGGTGGCAGGACCCTAAAACTGCCGCTGACCCCAATCGCTTGCTTTCACACCTCTCTCCCAGTTTGTTCTTCCAAACTTACTTAACCAAGCCAGGCGTGGTGGCGAGCACCTATAATGCCAGCACTTGGGAGGCTGAGGCAGGAGGCTTGCTGTGAGTTCCAGGCCAGCCTGGGTTATATAGTAAGACACTGTTTCAAAAACAAAAATCTTTCACTTATTTACACAGTGCCTTACAAACAAACATATTTTCCTCTGCATTTGTGTTTTGGTCTCCTCCAGGCATAGCCCACCAGCTCCCTAAGAACCCAGCTGTGTCCCCCTTCAGCTGCCTCAGGAAAAGGACACCATGAAACCTCTCCTCAGGGCTGCTGGACAAGGCACACCACCCCTCTGGCACCCAGAAGGATTTTTTGATTCAGGCATGTCTTGCTCTCCTAGACATGTTCTGTCTTGTAAAAGAAGGTGACTGTGCCCATCAGGTTTCACCCACACGCTACCTTTCCTACTTTCAATTAGGTTTCCAGATTGCTCCGGGTCACCACCAGATACTATCTACACAGCACCGCCCTGGCGTGCGCCAAAGACAGGCCCAAGGGCCGTGCCTGTCTCAAGCAAACACAACTCTCACCACTCCCCTCGGAACCACATGTGCCTGGCAGACTCGCTCTCGTGCCCTCCCAGGGACCAATGCGTTGCTCCTGTGGGCAGGAGTGCTCCGCGGTGGCTGGCGGGACAGGAGTGTGTGAACAGGGCAACCTCACTGAGCAGCTCCTGCCCCCTCACACCCAGAGGCTACAGCCAAGATGGGGCCGGTGCAGACACCTGCCCAGCGGCAGAGCCCACATGCCACCCAGTCCACCTCTCTTCCTTTTAAAAAGCTCTGACTGCTACACACACCCACACGAACGTCACCGGCCGGCCATCTGACAGCGTCTGGCTCTGTGGCCTTCAGCGTGTTCCCGTCACTGCACAGCATCCCCGGAGGTGTTCGCCCCCTCCAAGTACAGCTCTGTGCCATCTCCCAGATCGCCACTCCACAGAAGGACACACACTGAGAGGATGCAGTCAGCGTCTGTCCTTTCCTGATGGACTGTCCTTGCAGAATGACATCCTCGGGGTCCATCCTGCATGGCGTGCATCACAATTTTACAACTTCGTGGACAGCCCAGGGACCCCAGCAGGAAGCCTGGCTTTTCCTATCAGGCAGGCAGAGGGGTAGCCACTGCTCAGTTTCCCGAGTGGGCCTCAAGGGTTTTCTTTTTCTTTTTTTTCCCCCCAGGGGTTTTCTTATCACCCAGCTTAACTGATCAGGTCTGTGTAAACAACTCTCCCTGCACACACTTGGGCCCCTCCATACGTCCCCACCACCTGAAGATAAGCCCAGCCCGTCCTGTCTCTCACTACAGCTGCTCTGAGAGCGGAGGAGAATGGGAAAGAGAAGCAGGGCCTCTTTGGGGCTCTGCAAATTCGTGGAGATTTTTAAAAACCATGCTAGTGAGATGTAACTGACACTCCCATAAAGCCCACCCACGTAAAGCCAACTCAGTGGTTCCCACGATGCTCACAAGCGTTTGCTGCCTCCACCATGATCGCAGCTCAGAACGTTTCAGCATTATCCCAGAGAAAGCCCAGGGCCCCTGGCACCCACAGCATGACCCTAACCCTGTCATCAGCCCAGCCTTGCACCCCATGGCGCCCTACTACTTAGGAAGCACTTGAAGGTCTGGTAAATGCTCACCTATTACCATCAGATACGTACATGCACACATCCCAGACAATCTCAGAAACGATTCTTCCCAGTAAACACATTTGGAAATCGTGTTAGTAGGCATATCCCAATAAACAAATTCCAGCTAGAAAAAAATGGAATTTTTAAAAAACTAGACCTATGGGTTTAAAACAGTGATCTTGAGGGGGTTTTGGTGTTTATGATGGAAAGAAGTAACCATGGCAACAGTAGGCATCTCACAAAAGGACCCCTCTCTCGGACAGTAGCTCTCTGCAGTGTTAGGCAGGCATGGGCGGCCACCCGCTCCAGAGGTTCGGGCCACTCTCCTCAGATACCAATGACACACACAGGCTACTAGCCTTACGTTTAGCGATGTGTGGGTTAGAAAGTATGTAAATTCTTGTATCAGAGAAATGGGAACTCCTAAGGTTTAAAAGGTGAGTTAATCACAGCGGTGCCTCTGTTCACGAACTCACTTTTTTCTACGATTTTGGGAAAGGTGGCCACATTTGTGTTTTTATGGGAATGGTGGCTGTGATCACATCTGTCACCTGATGCAGTTTGAAAAACAAAATTGTGCCAGCTATGGTGCTGCACACCTGTAATCCCAGCACTGGGGAAGCTGAGGCAGTAGGACCCTTCTGAGTTCAAGGCCAGCCTGGGCTACCAAAGGGAGCTCAAGGGCAGCCTGAACTGCATAGTGAGACCCTGTCTCAAAAGGTCAAAAGAAACCAAAACAAAATACAATTTGCCAAATTCTGTTTGCAAACCAAACTGCTTACAAACAAAAGCGTCCATGAATTGAGGTACTCCTGTACTTTTTTGGGGGGAGAAGGGTACTGGGACTTAAACTCGAGACCCTGCACTTGCCAGACAGGCACTGCTCTGCACTGCTGAGCTACATCCCCTGCACCCCTCTGTGGGAGTCAGTGGTCTCTCTGTGGTCCCCAGGAGAAAACAGTGAGAGGATTTAGACAAGAGACGACAGCCGGGGTCAGGTGGAGTTACCTCTCGCCTGATGAGCAAGAGGACTGACTTCAACAGTAGGAGGCATTTTATTTTATACACTTGCAAAGTTAGTATCCTGTGGCGGTAATGTTGCCTAGCGACTAACGACTGTGATTGTCTGGCAGGAGGCCTTTTTCAATACTGAGGTAGCTTGGCTGCTTGACCAATAGCCAGTTCCAGTGGCTCCCAACACCCCTGTACTTAAAACCAGAATACTTAAAAAAAAAAGTCACAAAGTGTTAAATACTAATAAAAAAAACACAAAAAGGAGCGGAAAACCTCTTCAGATCTCTGCCAGTGTAGTTGAAAAGCCTGAGCTTCACCCATAAACCAGTTTTGAATTAAGTATTTCTCTTTGCTCTTATTTCCCTTGGGACGAGTGCGGGTGTGACTAGTTTGGAGAAGTTTTTTGGGCTTGGGGCTTTTGCCCTGTTTTACCACTGAACCACACATCCCCGCCCATGAGTAGTTCTTGCCAGTAAATCATTAGCAAGTAAACAGTGTTAGACCGTATTCACATATGTTAGTGCAAGGAACAAAGGAGAAAATAATTATAAATTGTTCACTTGGAGGTGAGAAAAGATAACACTGGCCTTCCATCAGCTCCCAGTGGAACGGGAGTTTGTTAAAAATCAGCCAAACAGTGTGAACGTCAGTGTTAGGGACCTGCCTAGCACGCATAAGGGCCCTGGGCTCCACCCCCAGCACTACAAAGCAACAACAAAAATTAGACTACTGACAAAGTTATGGTGCCCAAGCAGAAGCGACCCCTCTTCCAGGCTTCCAAACTGATTTCAGGCAAAAGTGAGCGGAGAACTGGCGAGCTGGTACTAGAGTAACATCATCTGCTTCCAGAATGAGCTTGCTTGTGATGAGGAAGAAGCCTGCTAGTAACTGCCCTCCACCGACCTGGTGGTCCTCAGGGGTCAGATGCAGACCTGGGGCCCGTGGTCACCATCAGGCACACCGCGCTCAGAGATAAACCACCGGCTGGCTGGTCAAGACATCGCTGTGGTCCTCCCAAAACACGTGTGTGAGTCGATAATTTTTGTTCGTTAGGCCTCTCAGTTCTCAGTACTTTCTTATGATAGCCCTAGCAGACCAACACAGCTATCAAGACTTTAAATATAACTAAAATTAAACTGCAAATTACATACAGAAAGAGAATCATTTTCCAAATCCCGCATACGCAGATGATATTAAAGAATACAGGGTGGTAGTTCGGTGCACAAGCTCAATCCTCTCCGTAATTCCGGTCACACATCAAACTGGACAAGAGCCGAATCCAATTTCCCCATAAGCTTAATACCAGGCCGACCACCACATTCGATTCAGTTCTCGTTCAGCTGGGTGTGCAGCCAGCGGGAAGTCAGGCTTGTGAACTGAGCGCCGCGGTCACTGCAGACTGCGACCCCGCGCCATCGCACACTCACGGCCTCTCCCAGGGGGGACTCAGGCGAGAAGCGACACTGGAAGCAGAGCACGTCCGCTTCGGGTCTGAGCGACGCACAGAGTCCGGGGCAGCTCTAGGCCCAACAAATGAGCGAACCTGTCTCCTCTACAGAATGGACCCGTTTTCTGTGAAATCTCAGTCCTCGGATGTTTCTTTTTTTTTAAGAAAAAAGAGCAGAGCACTCGCCATGAAGACAGCACAGAGTTCTCAGTGTCACCAGGGTGCACCACGCCTACAGTCCCAGCACGCGGGAAGATCAGGCAGCAGGGTCACCTCTAGGACAAGAGCAGCGTGGGCTACACACACAGGAGACCCCAGCTCAACAACAGGAAGACCCAGTGTCTCCAAGAACATCGCAGACCGTCCAGCTCCATAAAGCAAAATACAGTACCGAGACCCAGGGAAGCGCTCAGTGCTAGAGCACATACTTGGCACGGGCTAGCCCCCAGGACTGGTCCCCAGCCCTGTAAACGCACAAAAAAACAAGAGAAGTCAGTGTTGCTGGCAGTAGAGACAACAGGCACAGAACCGGCCACACATTCACTGTTACGCGTCCAAGTCACAAGATTTACAGGATGTGTGGCCAAAAGTAAGTACTCAGGACAGGGACTTTCCAACGAGTGCTCTGGGTAAGAATCAATACGGAACACCTAAAATAGCCGGTCAGCGTACTGAAACTATTCTTAAAGTACAAGAAAGGCTTTTGCATGATTCCTAACGCTCCTTTACAAATAAGTATCTCCTCAGATTAAAAAAAAAAGAAAAATTAATCTTTAGCATGTTGCAGACAGCTCATTAGTAAGATTTTAGTTAAACATTTGAATTTGGCCTTATCAACAAGCTCACTGCTGAGTACAGTGCAGGAGGCAAGGCAGGGCAGCCTCAGTGAATAAATCTGCTCATCAAATTGGCAACTGACAGGTGAGAGGGTGAGCCAGACACCCAGCCTCGGCTGATAGGGTGAACTGTGATGAAACCAGAAGTTCGTGTAAGGTCCTGTTACGGCTGCTGCTTAGGTGTTCCCCCATCACCTCACGCAGTCATGGGGGCTGGAGTCTGGAGTTTGTGCCTGACCCGTGGCCAGATGCTGGGACTATGGTGTGAGTGCTGCACTGCCCTGGGGTGGGCGGGGAGCCTGCATACAGTACGTGGGGGGCAATGAGGCTTCACCTTGCCACCTTTTTGCTCTCACTGCTTTTGCTGTGTTCTGCAACCATGAACTGCTGCCCTGTGCCATGTGCCACTCTGCCCTGGAGCCAGCTGACCATGGACTGTAATCTCCACAAATCGTGAGTTAAATAAACCTTTCCCTCTTTGATTTTGGGCATCGGGTATTTTGTATCAGCAAGGGGAGAAAACTAGCTGAGACAGGGCCGTACCTGGGACCTCCCCACATCCCTCAAAATGCAGCAGTGTATTATAAACATAAGGAGACAGGAATGAAAGAGCCTGGCTCTACTCAGTGTGGTCAGAATGCCTGTTCTGTGGAACCTCCTTTGAAAAGCAGTTGGTAGCAAAGAGGGAGCTGCCTAAAGGGGGTCACAACACAGGCTCTGGAGGACGCAGGAGTAAGCGCACTGGGGCCAGTTACCACAGGAAGAAAGGAGCTGGGGGCAATGTGAAACAATCTTTATACGCATGAGTGTCCTCTGGACAGTACAAGTACACTACCAGCTTTGCACTCCCTGCAAGGCCTGCTCTGTGACAGGTATAGGGAGATATGTTAGCTGGTTTCATCAAAATGTTTTTGTAATCCTCAGAACTGCAACAGAGTGAGATGCAGTCTGAAAAAAACTAGATGGCTGCTGTGACCACAGGACCACTACACAGAAAGCCTTGGGTCAGGGCAGGCCAGTGTACTTTGAAGAGCTTCGTAAGTGATTCTGACACCCACCCACCACCCTACAGCTGGAGGAGGGCCTCTCTGTTCTCATGGCCTCTACACGCAGTTCTGACACCTTGCTCTCTCTGTTTTCTCACTCTGATCGACCTCCTGACCTTCAGCGGCACTCAGCGAGCATGAGGTGCCAGCCCTCGCCCAGCCTCGACCTCCACACACTGCACGGCTCTGCCCAACTAACCCCCACAAGTGGCGCACACATCAAGGCCTACGTGGCAGACAGTTAAGAGTCTCTGACCAGGTCTGGGTACAGGACTGCCCAGCTGCCAAGCTGACTGTTGCCCTGTATTCCACATACCTACCAATGCAAATATCTGGGCACAGGGTTCTACCCTCTGGCCCTAGTCCAACGCCCAGCAATCACAGTCCAAGGCATCACCACTTTCAAAGCACAGCTCAAATATGTCATCCTGCACAAAACCTGGAACCAACATCAGCCTGGCACCTCCTCCGGGCCTTTCCACTTCTGGCAGCGGCTGCCCCAGCCAGTCATCCTGAAGACGGGACCTACGTCCTTTCCTTCTGCTGTGAGCTCCTTGAAGGGCCTAAAAGCAACTGCGGAAACACAAACATGGGATTCTTGTATCTTTGGATAATAAGCTTGGTAAAGTATAAACCTGTAACAAGGCTTTGATTATTAACAGTCATAAAAGGAGGGAGCCTAACTAGGTCCTTTGTAGTTGGACATAGATTAAAATTCCAGTTTCTAGACTAATAGCTGGCTAAACTTGGGGAAAGTACTTACCTTCTCAAAATTTTAGTTTTTTTTTTTTAATTTTTATTTATTTATGTATTTTTTTCTTTTTGAGACGGTCTCACTACACAGTTCAGGCTGGCCTTGAGCTCACTTTGTACTCCTGGCGAACTCAGCAATGATCTTCCTGCCTCAGCCTCCCGAGTGCTGGGACTACAGGCGTGTGCCACCACGCCCAGCCAGTTTATCTATAAAAATGGTAATACTGAAGTGCCTTCACCTGACCAGACTGTGAGGCAAAGTAAATGAGCTAAGGAATACAAACCTCTTAGCACAAAGCACGAGCCCAAGGAGGCCCTCAATAAACACGATACTTGTGACTGGATCTTCCAAATGTACACAGTACTACTTTTCCTACCTAGGTCTCTCACTCTGACAGAAAAAATAGTAGTGAGTACTGGGGTCAGACACTAATTTCTTCGGCCGTATGAGGTTTCCTACAGGACTTTGAAATAAGTGACTTCTTGATATTTCAGTATAAATACAAGAGAGAAAATGATGACTCTTCTAAAAGAACTTATTTCCAGCATAACTGAACTAGAATTCTGACAAGGTTAGCTTAAAGAAAATGCAGGCAAAGATGGTCCAATTTATCTTTCTGTATTGCTGTCATTGAGACAAGCGATGCACCCAAGTTGCTCAGCAAAGCTTTGTACACTTCATATTATAATTTATCTTCATCCCATCAGAGTAGAGGGCACAATTAGCAACTTCCTCCCACGCTCCATACTTGCAGACACTAAAAATCCAACGGCTGGGGTTAGAGCTCAGTGGCACAGTGCTGGTCTAGTAAGTGCAAAACCCTGGGTTGATCCCTATACCACTTTTTAAAAAGTATCTTTACCTGCCCTACAACACAGCAACTGCACGCATAGGTGTCTATCCGAAAGAAAGGAGGACATATGTCCAACAAAAGACGTACTACTACAAGAATGCTCAAAGCAGGTGATGGGGACATAAATTACAGAGTATTCATATAATAGATCACCACATAGCAGCAGTAAAGAATTACTGATAAACGCAGCACCTTGAATTAATCACACAGTACTGTACTGGCACAAGATGCCAGGTGCAAAAAAATATGTACTGCATGATCTCGTTTATATGAAATTAAATACAAGATAGTATTTTTTATTTGTAAGATAGGCACTCACTATGCAGTCCGGGCCAGCCTCAACTTGAGGCGACCCTCCTGCCCCCACTCCCAAGGGCAGGGATTACAAGTGTGCACCACCACACCAGGCCTGGCAGTGTTGGGTTAGGGTGGTAAAAATCAAAATACTGATGCTCGCTGAGGATTGTGGAGTTAACTGACTAGGAATGGACACACAGAAATCATCTGGGGCAAAAGAAGTGTATTTTTATCTTGCAGTTAAGACACACAGAGAAACTTATTAAATTATACAATTAAGATTTGTAATTTTGGCCAGGTGTGGTACAGCATGTCTGTAATACCAGCACATGGGAGGCCAAAACAGGAAGATCTCTGTGAGTTCTAGACCAGTCTGGGCTACGTACTGGGCTACGTACTGAGTTCAAGGCCAGCCTCAACTAGATAGCAAGACCCTGTCTCAAAGGGGGGGGAGGGGGCTAGTTCAGTGGCGCAGTGCCAGCTTGGCAAGTGGAGGTCCTGAGTTCAATTCCTAGAACCCCCCAAAAACGAAGAGATTTGTGGATTTTACTATAAATGTTATACTTCCGTCTAGAAAACTCAACTATCCACATAAATAAGGAGTCTATAAAGATGCAACATGCCTCATTCTTAATCTATGGAATAAACCTTTTTTTTTCTTTTTTGGTAAGAGATGGGAAGCCAGGATAGAAGGGTCATAATAAAAAGTTTGGCCTCATGAAAACAGGATACCTAAAATACCCAGAAACTTTCAAAATGAAAATGCCTTTTCATGAAACAATGAGCCAGGTGTGGTGGCACATGCCTATAATCTCCGGATGGGAGGCTGAGGCAGGATGATCACCCAGAGCTCCAGGCCAGCCTAAACTGCATAGTGTGAGCCTTTCGTCTCACAAGTGGGAAGGGAAGAAAGGGGAGGGGAGGAAAGCAGAGAACAGAAAAAGAGTATTTGTCTGCCAAGCATTTCTTCCTATCTCAGTTCTGACAACCAAGATAACATAATTAACCACCTAACGTCAGTACCAGGCACACATTCATCACCCAGGAATGCTTCCTCACAATTATTTGTACATTTTCTCTTCACTCTTTTTCAATAGATCTCAGAAAAATTCCCAGCCCAGCAGGTATTCTTGTTTCAGGGTAGGGATACAGCTCAGCTGCAGAGCACTTGCCTCGCCTGTGGTTGCCGAGTCAACTCCCTAGCACCCCCAGCAAAAAACTTAAAAAAAAAAGGACTTGTTAATAAACCCAGAGAAGCCCTCCAAAAGCACGCAGAGCATAAACAATGCCTCCTTTAACCCAGGCACAGGCTTTCCAAGCGGCTGCTCACTCTCACCACATGCAAACCCCAGGGCCGCACAGGAGACGCACAGCTTGGGTATCTCAGCCCAGACACCCTGTTCACAAACTTGAAGGAAACCTATTTACATGTAAAGAGACCCTAGAAAGAGGGTGACTGACTCCGCAAGGTGGCACAGGAGCTCCTGAATGCCCGCAGCTCTGCTCCCCTCCAGCCATGCTCCTGGCCTATCCCTCACTTCCAGCCCTCGCTCACGCCCTCTCTACCCAGTGTGGCGGTACACACACGGGTACACAGAACTTTTTGGGCTCCTTAAAAACAAATCAAAGTGCTCCAGACTTTTTAATATACTGTGAACTGAAGACAGTTCAGCCTACTTCCTTGAATTATAAACACCACTCTATCTCGCTTTCTAGCCCTGATGAACAAAATATTTTCAGTAACGTTGGCAGGCAAAAGGGAAAGAACAGGAAACAGTATTTAAGAAAAACAAAATACCACAATAAGCCTAACAAACAATACACAATTTTAAGGCTACCCTTAGGAAGCTGTTTTTGTGTTAAAGTATATTTTTCACACAACTGCATACACGCCATGACCAATTTTTACTTAAACAACCAGTCAATCATTAAGAAACAAATGAAACTCCAAAATAAAACTGTGAAATCAAACTGTACCTTTTTAGGTTAACCTGCCAGTCCTTCTGGATGTTTTTACCTAAAAGCCCTACAATAAAATTTATGTGAAAAAAAATCATTTTCTTTTCTATTACTAAAAGATGATTGTAGGAAAGAAAAAAATTACAGAAGCAAAAGGAGACTGTCCAGTCACCAAGAGAGAGCTATCCTTTTTTCTTTTCTTTTTAAATATTTAATGGTATGCTATAATGTGTGTGTGTGTGGTTTTTTTTTTTTTTTTTTTTTGGTTTTTTGAGACAGGGTCTCACTATGCAGTTTAGGCTGACCTTGAACTCAATACATAGCCAAGGCTGGCCTCAAACACATGGCAATCCTCCTGCCTCACCCTACTGAGTGCTGGGATTACAAGCGTGCACCACCACACTTGGCTATGTGCTGCTTTTAAAAATCTTTTCCATTTAAAAATTTTGTGAATTTCTGTGCATCACACACTTTTAATAATGATACCTAATGTTAGTATTTACTATGGAGAACAATGAGTAAATATTATGATATTTGAAATAACCCAAGAACTGTTAACAGAACTAAGAAACTTGTCCCAAATCACGAAGCTGAGTTTTGAGTACCAGAATTACAAACCACTTAGTCTGGATGTAGAACTGATACTTTTCAACAACAGCATTTTTTCCCCCAGTGCAGGGATCAAATCCAGGGCTTTACACACGCTAGACAAATGGTCTCCACTAAGCGGCACCCCAAGCCCCTACAAATAATGTTAAATAGGAAAATATCAACCAACCCATCTGACAGGTTTAAGGGTGGGCCTGTAAACTGTTCTCAAACTTCCCACTACTACAAACCATGCTTTGATGAGCCAGCCTTCTCATGAAAATGTCTTATATCCTTGACTTTTTCCCTTAGAATAACATTTTAAAAGCAGAGGCCCCCCCCCAAAAAAAAAGAAAGGCAGAGGCCCAGTGTGGTGGTGCACGCCTGTTATCCCAGCACTTGGGATGCTCAGGCAGCAGGACTGCTGTGAGTTCAAGGCCAGCCTGAGCTGCATAGTGAGACCCTATCTCAAAAAGACAAAAAATAACATTAACATAAAATACAGAATGGTTAGGCTAGGGATAAAGCAATTCAAACAGACAGGCAAGACAGCACCCAGAGCTGGTTTTAATTAGTTTACAAGAGACCTAGTTATTAGACTACATGTATTTGTAATTTCAGTAGCTTCTGGCAGAAGGGTAAGAATCACAAGTTGCTCTAGAGTCACCCAGGAGGCCACAGATGAATTTAAAAATGCTGGGCCTGAAGAAGAGATAACTGCTTAACTGTCCCTTGCAGTGTATAACTTCTCAAACCGAGTCTGGGCAGACGTGCAGATTCTCCAGTCCCTGCATCCTCCAGGCTCCCATCATAGTCAATGCTGACATCACCTGCTTTAAAGCACTAAGTCTCACAGAAACTCCCAGTGATTACTACAATAAATTAAGTAAGAATATGTTGGGCCAGGACAGAGCTCAGCGGTGCAACACATGCCTGGCCCTGGGTTTGATCCCATTTATAAGATGGTTTTATAAGAGCAACATGAGACAGGAGAATTGCCATGCTTTCAAGGCCAGTCTAGACTACATAGTGAACTCAAGGCCAGCCTGAACTACACAGGGAGACTCTGTCTCTAATTGATAATATATTTTAATTCTCTCTTTTTTTTTTTTTGCGGTACTGGGGATCGAACTCAGGACCCTGCGCTTGCTAGGCAAGCGCTTGTTCTACTGAGCTATATCCCCAGCCCCGAGACTCTGTCTCTAAAAAGCCAAGAAACAGAAAAAAAAAAAAAAAAAAAAAAAAAAAAAAAAAAAAAAAAAAAAAAAAAAAGGAGCAAAATGGCACTAAATAAAAACAATAAAGAACATGAAGACATTACGTTACATGAAATACATCCGTCATGGAGACAAATACCTCATGGTTATACTTACACAAGACAGGGTCTGAAACAGCCCAACTTAGAGAAGCAGAAGAGAAAGGTGCTGCCCGGGAATGGGACGGGACGGGACAGAGAGATCCAGGGCATGTAGTTAACAGGATGTTGGAGACCACTACAAAGTGACTCTGAGCAAGAGTTAATGTTACCCAATCGGTTTTCCATGTTTACTTGTGAGCTGTCCAAAGCCTATAGGCCTCTTGGTCTGGAGATGGGCAGCGGGTGGCAGACTCATAGTAAGTGAACCTCTGTGAGTCACTGGTCCCTGCTGAGGCCTGTATTGGCCTGTGAAACTGTGACGCCTCAAAGGACAAGATAAGGCCACAGCTGAGGATGTCTGGCTTCAACCCCAATTAACTAAAAGGAGATGACAGCTGCAGACTTCTCACTCCTGCAGCGAAGGCCTTCCTCGCGATAACGTTGTTCTCCCAAATTAATACAATATATTACTTGGAGAAGACCTCAGAGGGATTCCCAAGTCCTGCCCAGGTTCCTGCATTTTCTTCAGCATTACCTCCTTTGTTTTAAAACCTAATAAATATGGGCCACCCAAAGAAGTTCTGCTTAGCCTCAGAATTGTGGTAGAGGGTTTGAAACCTCCTGGAGCCCTGAAATCACTTCATTTGTCTCATTTAAGCAAGCCTTTGCTGTCTACCCATTTAGGAGATTGCGGGCCTGATCAGTGCACTAACTAGGTGTTATGGTTTGGGATATATTTGCAAGGGGAACAATATAATACAGGACACATTCTATGATTATTTATAATAGTTACCAAAAAATTATACAAGAGAGTGCAGGAAATCTGTCCACACACTATAGATCAAGAATCTAGCTGAGCTGCAAGGGGTGGGGAACGGTAATGCTGGAGCCACATGGTCTGGACCCGCCCCCACCCATAGCACGACGACAGGGTGGAGCCGGGCAGTCCGCTGCGAGCATATGTGCTCTCCCACCTCCGACCATGGCAGTTTGTATACACCCCTGTATGTTATAGTATAGTCTGAGGCAGCTATATCTCTTCCCAAGGTGAGAGTCCAAGGATATAGATAAACCCAGGAGTACAGTTATTATCACAGGGAAGATGACTGATTGAGTGGTAGGGCAACGGAGACGAGGGAGGAGAAAAAACGAACTGATCAAAAGGGCCATCATCTGTG
>PVLD010018433.1:9520-39132 GCA_004027595.1 Dinomys branickii | reverse complement strand
AACAGGGTAATACAGAGCATTGGGACCAAAACAGTTCCAAAATCCAGCAGGGCTCACATTCTGTCCTGTAATTCCACATCCAGCATCTGAAGCAACTTGTGGCATGTTGTGAGCTCCAAAGGGCTTCCGTGAGTCCACTCCTATGGCGCTTCTGGTGATTACAGCTCCCACAGCTTCTCTCTTAGGCTCGCTTTGCTCCCTCCTTGCAGCTTTCCTCAGATGATCCACGGTCCTGTCTTTTCTAAACTTCTGAGGACTCCAGGGCACCTTTTGCTTCACACTCACAGCTGCACACACTGCCCTCTCAGGGGCACACTGCCTGGCCTCCCAGGCCTTCTAAAATCTGGGTGGAAGCCTCTTCAACCTCAGAACTCTTGCATTTTCCTTGCACCTAATACCAGGGCCACATGGATGATGCCAAGGTCTGCTGCCATCTGGAGCAGTAGCCAAACTTTCCTCTCTCTTGGCCATAGGGGTCGAGTGCCTGGATCGCTGGGCACACTGAATCCAATGCTGAGCAGCAAATTCTCTCTCTTTTTTTTTTTTAATTTAAAAAAAATAAAAGTACAAAAACATATTAACAAACAGACACCAATTAGCATAAAACATAGTACAATCACAACTGATCTATAGACAAGGTGACATGGTCTCAACAGTGGTTATTGCTTTATCCATTGATATCTTCAAAGTGTAAATATATGAACCCATATACAGACATGCAAAATTGGTCAGACCATTAATCCTCTCAACAACAGAAAAACACAAAAACCAAACATCCAAAGACAAAACAAAACAGGCGAACAACAACAACGACAACAAAAAACCACCAATAGTTGCTGCTTTGCATATTGATATCTTCGAAGTGTGTGTTCAGGATAATATATACAGACATACAATATTGATCAAATACCCATCATCAATTATTCCTTAGCATTAAGTGATATAATACAATAGTAGAACCATGTTAGCCCTCCTGCATATATGTATATTCATATATACATACATACATTTCTGTCTCTTTCTTTTCTCCTTTCCCTCGTCCCATCTGTTCTTTGTTTTTGAACAGATTTCCTTCACGTCTTTTAGTTTATATTCCCACGCTCGGGTTCTTACACCAGTGATACAATGCATTGCCTGCACATGTATCGCTGATTTATTGCACTTATGAGTATGGACTCCAGTTTTGACCACTTGCCTACAAAGTTCTCAAAACTGTCTTTATAGCTGAATAATATTCCATTATATAAAAATGCCACAATTTTTTAATCCAGTCTTCTATGGATGGGCACTTGGGTTGCTTCCACATTCTGAGCAGCAAATTCTCTATGCTGCCTCCATTTTGGAACCTGGTGCAGCCGCTGCCGCCATTCTGGGACATGACGCTCTTTGGCTTCCTTCTCAAGGCAAGGTCTCTCACCTTTAGTTTTGAGGCTGCAAAGGGTGGAGACTTGCTTTCTGTAATGACCTCAGGCCATCTTTACCATTCTCGTGTTCCTTCTCAGCAATAGAGACCTCCTCAGCCTTATCTTTGCAATCCACAGCTTTACTGGAGCTTCCTTTCTGGTCAAACTCACAGCATTTCAAATCATCCTGCTGGGCTCTTTGCTCTTGATTGTCCATATAAATCTGGCTAAAAGCTCCCAACAATAGCCATGCCACTGCCCCAACATTCGACTGCCTTGAAATTTCTTTTGCCAGATTAATCGGTTCGGTGCCGCCAATCTCAGTTTTAGGCAAAGTCTCTGGACACAAGAAAAACGTAGACAAACTTTCTGCCAAGCCATAACATACACCATCTGGAGTCCAACAGCCAATGCAGTCCTTCCCAACAGAAACCTCCCGAACCTGGTCTTTACCGGCAGGATTTCCATCAGCCTTCTGGTCTTCCGAGCTCTGACAAGACATCTGCAAACCTTTCCAAACTCTTCCCACAAGCAATTTCCAAAGGTTCTTGAACTACATGGTCAGGTATGGTCATAGCAATGACCCCACTCTACTGGTACCAAATTCTGTCTTGTTTACTCTAGTTGCTGAGACAAAATATACAACACCCAAAATGAAGAAAGGAAAGGTTTATTTAGTTTTTTTTTTTTTTTTTTCCGGTACCGGGGATCGAACTCAGGACCTTGCACTTGCCAGGCAAGCGCTTATGCCACTGAGCTATACCCCCAGCCCCGGAAAGGTTTATTTAGCTTACAGTTTGTGGAGGTTTCAGTCCATACTTGGCTGGTTCTGAGGCAGAATGGCACATGGCAGAGTGCAAAAGGTTCAGGACAACAGAGCACAGCAAAAACAACCAGCAGAAAGGGGAAATGGCTGCAAGCAGCCTCCTTTTCTCCCTTACATTGTAAACAGCCTACCCCCACCCGGGGGTCATGAACCTCTCACACAATCTCCATGCCCTCCTCTTCCACAGGCTCAGGGTGTTTACAAGGTAAGCACCCCAGCTTCCTCCTGAGTCACTCAGCTAAACCTCTAGATTCCCCAAGTTGACACAATGTACTAACCATAACAGTAGCCTGAGGACCTGTATATTGGGTCAAAATTATTTTTATGATGACAGTGTGATATTTTCCTTTTAAAATCCTTATTTTCTTACATGCACATAGTAGAATTTCCACTGACTACATGATAATAATTTTGCAACAGGTAGAAAAAAATAGATAAGGTACTCTGTCTTCTGTAAAACCTGATATGAAAAGAAATTTGAAATGTAAAAAAGCTCACTCTCAATTTTTTGTTTTGAAAAGATTACTATTTTCATTAAGATAGAGATAAAATGTTATATGTTGAAAGTAAAATATTTATGGTAAAATAGAATGGGTTTAAATAGATTAAAACACTAATATTTTTAAATTGTCACAATTTAAACTTCTAATGTGATAGTGTTATATTTAATACCTCCCCCAAAATAGCTGTTCAGGGTCCTAATTAATTTTTAAAAGTGTAAAAGATCTTGAGAATCATCGAACATGTAAAAGTGATTTATCAATTATGACATTCATCAAAGAATAGATAAAAAGAAAGTAAGAATCTGTAAGATCAGAAATATAAAGGATTTTCATTGCACTGCAATCTTGTGATATGAATGGTAAATTTTTGATTCAATATTTTAATACAAATGGTAATTTGTTTCATTTATACTACTAATTTTATCTTAATTCATTGAAAAGAAAGTTTTGTGCTATTATCTGTTTGTTTCTTGTTTGTAAGAAACTTTTTGATGTATGTCTTCTACCCTGAGGAACTACTTTGAAGATAAGGATATATAATGTGGTTGTTTTTTTTGGTACGGGAACTCAAACTCATGACCTTGAGCTTGCCAGGCAGGTGCTGTGCTGCTCAGTGATTTTCCCAGCCCTCTCATAGTGTCTTAACTATTGTTAGCCCCTTATTATTTATTATGAAATTTTGTTTTTATCATCTCAAAAAATAAAAATGCAGATAGTAATGTATATTGTGTGGTCATTAAAAAGATAAATATTATAACACCTTTATGTTAGTTGATTGAAATTTTAATGAACTGATAAATTCCTAAAAGTATAAAACTTACTCAAATGAACACAACAAGAAATAGAAAATTTGACTAGTCCTATATGTAATATTTAATCTATAATTTAACACCTCCCTCTGGCATACACAAAACCTCTAGGGTTGCTGGTTGTTATGGTTGATACATTGTGTCAACGTGGGGAGTCTAGAGGTTTGGCTGAGCGACTCAACAGGAAGCCAAGGTGCTTACTTTGTACACATCCTGAGCCTGTGGAAGAGGAGGGCATGGAGACTGTGAGAGCTACACGCCCCCTGGGTGGGGGTAGGCTGTTTACAAGGTAAGGGAGAGAAAGAGGCTGCTTGCAGCCATTCCTCCCTTTTGCTCTTATGGTTTTGCTGTGCTCTGCTGCCATGAATGTTTGCCCTCTGCCATGTGCCACTCTGCCTCAGAACCAGCCAAGTATGGACTGAAACCTCCACAAAACTGTAAGCTAAATAAACCTCTCCTTCCTTCATTTTGGGTGTTGGGTATTTTGTCTCAGCAACGAGAGAAAAGTAACCAAGACACTGGTGAATTCTACCTAACAAGTAAAGAAGAAATAACATATTAAGAGAACAGTCTAAAACAGGGAAGCTTGCCAACCTTAAAGGAAATCATGTAACCTGGCCCCTAAGCTCACAAGTACAATATTAGACAGGAATACGGGCCAATCTCTTCAATGACAGATAAAAAATTTGCAACAAAATATGAGCAAACTTAACCCAAGGAGGTATAACAGGATAATATACTGCAAGTTGAATTTACTCCAGGAATGCAGTGTTGATTTAATATTTAATAATCAGTCAATGTAATTCGTGAGGGCCAGGGATATAGCTCAGTGGCACAAGCTCCTGCCTAGCAAGTGCAAGGTCCTGAGTTCGATTCCCGGTACCATTAAAAAAAATGGTAATCCATGACATAAATGGAATAAAGAATATCAATTACACGCTTGACTCACTGATGAAAGGCAAGGGTAAGAACAGAATCACTAACTTAGCTATTGCCTCCTCACAGTTCTGTGATGAGAGAATGCTCATCTTTTGAGTGAGCTGGGAACTGCTTTGGCAGAACTGTCTGTTCAGCTCTCTACCTCCCACCCCCCATTTATTATAGTGATTGTTCTTGATTCTCTATCAATATGCACTGTGCCCGGTGCCAGGATGGACAATTTTTGTTGTTGTTTGAGATAAGGTCAACTAGGCTGGCCTTGAACTCACTGTGTACCTGAGGCCAGACTCAAACTTGTGATCCTCCTGTCTCAGCCTTCTGAGTGCTGGGATTATAGGCATGCACCACCACCTTTGGCCTACAATTTTTGAGGCACCTTGGTGCTAAGGTTACTTGAGGTGTTGTCTGTCCCCATCCAGGGTAGTTTTCCCCAAATACCTGACAGCAAACCAGGTCCTGGTATGACTGAAAGATTTATAGCTCTTCCTGGTGATGTTTTCTTTCTAGGGAAAGCACAAACATGGTGGCACTCTTCCTACAAGGAGGACTTAGGGAGTTTCTTATGCAGATGTACAAACACATGTAGACCTGAGCTGAGCCAAAATTATTAAACAGGCAGCTTACCAGCTCAACTGGCACCACATCCCTTATGTATAAGTTTTGATGTGAGACAATGCAGATTCTAGAGTAATTATGAAGTTTTTGAAAAGGATTAAGTCCTCGCCTGTGGGACAGTGTTGCATAAGAGCTTGAGACAGGTGATCTCGCCAAACTGTCTAATACGTTTAGCTAGAAAGGAAACCACACACCTGCCTAATCCGCTTACCAAGCTTCTCAAGGCTCCATTTCATTTTATATCCCACAGTCTCACAAATGGGAGGGACTCTGCCTTGCCAGTGGCTAAATGTGGTCACTGGTAGAGCTCCAAGCCCAGAAGTATGGGGAAGTAGCCAGCCCTTCATCAATTATTTCCTGCTGCTTTTCTCTGGCTCCTGTGCTGGTCTCAGACTCAAGCTCTCCTTACCTCTATGCATTTCCACGCTGTGCCTACTCCGCCCCGCTTACCCCTCAGATCTCAGTGAAAGGTCATTTTTTTCTCCTTTTGATTCAATATTTTAATATACATGCTAATTTGTTTTATTTGTACTACTGGTGCAGGAGCCTTCCTCTTCCTTCCAGAGCAGGCTGGGTTTTCCTGTTACATCCTGCCATTCCCTGATGAACAGATCCCTCATAACTTTTACCTTTAACCTTTTTTTTTGGTAGCAGGAATTGAACTCAGGACCTTGCACTTGCCAGGCAGGCGCTTGTGCTGCTGAGCTGTATCCCCAGCCCTCCTCATAGCTTCTATCATGATGAAGACTTGCAGAATTTTTAATGCTTACATTTAGACTATAAAATTATTGGAAACAAGAACATTTACCTTGTTACCGTTAGGTTCTCTGTGTGTAACAAATGCCCTGCACTTAGTGCCGTCCACAAGAAAGGTTGGATGATTTGCCTTAGTTGGCTAAGGAGCTTTTCCCATTTTGAATTTTTACTTACCATGTCCCCATCCCATTGTGCTTAGACATGAGCCTCAAGACAATCTGGACAAGGAGTGCAATCAAAGGACAAGGAGAACACTGAGCTCTGTCCCCTTGGGGACTCAGTCTTTGTTTTTGGCCAAAATCTTCATGTTCTTCCCTTAAGACAGATTTTCCCCTGGGAGGTATCTTCATCCTTGCCTGATAAATTTGAGCCAATTTTCTCACCACATATTCCCCATCAAGAGAGTCAGTCTTGTAAGGAGGCAATTTACGGAGCCTGCTAAGGTATAGTGCTTGTGACATTTTTCATTTCCAGTTCATTCGTCTCTTGTGAATCTGTACTTTTCTTTTAAGGTTAACCCCTTATCTCTTGATTACCTGGTTTTTGATAGTGATAGATCAAATCCACTTACGTATGAAAGCCTGACTTATGTTTCATAACTCTGTGGAAGCTTTGGTCTCCCACCATCAGCCTAGGCAGCTTTCTCAGAGGCTAAAGGGTCTGGGCAGAGATTATAACTATGCGTTCCTGGAGGGCAGACCCTGCTCACGTGGCGGAATCAGAGGTCATCAGGGCACCACTCTCAGGACCACAGACGAGCCCCTGACTGGTCCTGCAGCTCATATTATTAAAGTTACTCTTTATACTGTTAGAGGAAAATACTTTTCATGTTATTTCTCTACCACAGAGCTAAACGTGGTACCTGACTACAGAGAGCCAAAGATGAACCCTCAGGGTCACCGCTTAATGGGATGGAGTTTTCTTCTGGGGTATTTCGTTTTGAGTTAGAGTTAATTGTATATTGTGAATGTACTCAGTGCCACTGAATTGTGCGATTTTAAATGGTCAATTTTATGTTATGTGAACTTTACCTCAATAAAGAAATAACAATACTGCTTTAGAAACATAGAATTATGCTCACAAGAAAAGTCCAGGAATTTTAGTGTGTTAGCACTGAGGTCATAGAATTCCCCAGAGATCTGACCATCTGACACCCCGGTCCTGGAGCTTGCCAGGCAGGCTCTATGTGCTGAGCTATATCCCCTGGAAGAAAATGAAAATAACTCTTGAATAATTTTTGAATGCATCCCTTTTTGGGGTCTTTTTGGAGACAGGGTTTTGCTATGTAGTTCAGGCTGGTCTCAAATGCACAGCAATCTTCCTGCTTAAGCCTCCCAAGTGCTGGATTACAGGTGTGTGAAATATATCCTTTTTAGTGATATTTTTCTAGAAAATTTCACTAACCACAAGACTTTTGTTATATTTCAGAATGTACAAAATAGGTTTTCTTTCCCAAGAAGTTTAATCATACTGAACTTGCAACATGTATATTCTGGATGAATTCCATTATGAACTATACTATTCCCACTACAAATGAATTAGTTTAGCCAATAATTTTTTTTAGTATCTTCTGTGTATCAGATATAAAGTGCTAGAACAGATGCAGAGATGAATAGGACCAACCTCTGTACAAATGTCTATAGTCCAATAATCACATGAAATATGTAGAAGATCATGTATCAGATATAGATAAAGCTACATTGGAAGGTGAAGAGGCTCCTCGAGGTATCAGGAGTTATTTTCCTTTTCTTCCATTATGCTTATTTCTATGTGCCAATAATTTTCTGCCAGAAATTATTTTTAGGGACTGGGGATATAGCTCAGCAGCATAGTGCCTGCCAGGCAAGCACAAGGTCCTGATTCTTGGTACCAAAAAAAAAAAAAAGAAAAGAAAAGAAAAAAATTGTCTTTAAAAGCAGAAGCTTTACATAATAAATTAAATCCAGCTGTCTTCAAGTGGTTTGGGAGGTGCGTGTCAGATGGTGATGACACACTAAAACTCCTGGACTTTTCTTGTGAGCAATATTCTATGTTTCTAAAGCAGTATTATTATTTTTTACTGTCATGGTCACTACTATATTGTCAACATACACTATAGGTTTGTCATAGTGGAGAAAGTCGGCAAATTTTTTTTCTTTGATAAATGAATGAAGCTTTCCGTAATTGTTTGCTAGCTTCACTGTTTTAAATGGTTCCTGTGTGGTTCCGTGTCAACTTGAAATGAAGTTAGGAACCACTATGGTGGGACGGAAGGCTGAGGTGACAGAATAAATGCGTGGTGTAGTCGGTTATTACTGTTTGTAGCATGATGTATTTCTATGGACTAATCATGAGATCCTCATCAAAGCAGAATGTTTGCATGAAATGAGAAATTGTTACCAAGGAAAAATCTAAATAAGCCCTCTAGCTTCACTTACTCTTAGTCAATTTAAAAATCATGAGTTTTGGAGGTCACATGTCTGGGCAGTACATTATTACTTTCTGCTCAGTTTTGTGTAAATACATCTCTGACGGGTAGGTTATGATACTAGTTGCCTAGGTTATTTCCCAGGGGCCTAATGGCCACTTTGGCCGTAAACACTGACCCTTAATTTGAAATTACAGAAATCTGATGGGCAACTAAAATGGATAAAAGGGTGCCATCGCGTCATCACAGTATGTCTGTCTCCTTCACTGTTTTAACCCTTTGGCCAGGTTCTACTCAGCTCTGCACATGGACGCGTTGATCATGTAAAAAGATTTAGTCCAAGACCGTAACACAGGGTTAATTTGGCCTATCCTTGAATGGAGCTTATATGTGTTTTCTTTTCTCTGTCTCACCCCTCTTTTCTGCCTCCACCTCTGTCCTTCTTCAGAAACCACGAAAGCCAGTGGGAATTACCAGACTTTAGCCCACTCCAGCAAATTAATAAAACCCTACTGCTCTCTTCAGTCCAGGAGCAGCTTGGTCCCAGTCTCGATCACCTGCTGACTCTTGGAGCTGGAACTCCACTGTAGCCCCACCCCCAGGCTTTGCCTGTGGAGGAAGATGTGTTCCTGCAATATTTGGCCCAGTCTCATTTCTGTTATCTCTGAGGTAAAAGTGCTTGTCAGCTGGAATAAAAAAGAAGTGCTTAATTTGACATCTATGATATGACAAGGGAAATTAAACTCATTTTTTTCCTACCCCTCTTTGTGTGCAACTGTCAATTCCATGTCACATCTTTGGATTCCCTGATTTTATCTAGCGTGCTCACAAAAAAGAGGGCAGAAAGATAGAGATAAAACCCTATGGAAAAAGGCATCTACCCTTCTTGGTCAGTCACAAACCCCTCTGTTCTCCAGTGAACCAGACTTCCATGCTCACCTCTACTGTACATCCAGGCACTTGGATTTAGTAATCTGGTTTTGTCTTAATTTGCCTCAAGATGTCCTTACTCAGGGCAACTTCCAGCCTCCTGTCCTCACTCAGTCTTGCTCTGAATCTTGGCCAAAAAGAGATGGCGATCTTACCATGAAATCTGAAAACCGCAAGTGAAGCAGGTGTATGCTTCTCACAAGGGAAATATTTTTTTCTCTCTCCCCTGCCTTCTACTCTGCTTTTCTGACACAGAAGGGTCACTTAGTGCCTCTTTTGGAGGCTTCTTCAGCTACACCAATTCTAGACTTCTTTCTTTGTGAAGACTACTGCCAATTAAATGATGCTGGGTGCTGCGTGTAGTGACACAGGCCTATAATCACAGCACTCTGGGAGGTGGAGGTAGGAAGACTGAAAGTTCGAGGCTACCCTAGACAATGTAGTAACTTAGTGAGACCCTATTCAAGATAAAAGTTAATAAATAAAAGGGCTGGAAAAGTAGTTCAGTGAGAAGGTCCTGAGTTCAATCCTCAGTGCGCCTCCAACACATACACAACCAAGAAAGGAAATGACACTTGGATGCTAAGCTTGCTCAAGTCAAATTCTACATGGAGGAAAAAAGTTTCCTCTTTGTTAAAATTGTTAAGATCTCCACTTAACTGATTTTATTCCTACTTGAGAAGCAATGTGATTCCATGCAAACTCAAAGCATAAATAAATGTAATAAGAAAAAGGTAAAGATTTTCCAAAAATATATAATATAATATTTTATAATGTATATATGCATGCATGAATGCACACACAGACACACAGACACAAACAAACACACACACAGAGACAAACAAACCCGGGGGCCACAGAAAACAATGAAGAAAAGGAACTTATCAAAATCAGAGCTTAAGGGGGCATGGTGGCGCACGTCTGTAATCCCAGCACTTGGGAGGCTGAGGCAGGAGGATCATTGCAAGTTCGAGACCAGCCTGGGCTACAAAGTGAGATCAACAACAGCCTGAACTGCATAGTGAGATCCTGTCTCAAAAAGACAAAATCAGAGCTTAATCAGGTAAGAGTTCTCAACCACAGGCAGAGGAATGCTTTATATATATATTCTACCCTAACAAAATTCACCTTCATCCCAAACTGTATGGTACAAATTCTAACCCTTCAATTCTGAAATGGCCAAGGATAGATGATTAGAGATTAGATTGCTATCCGTATCAATTTTTGGCAAATAATTTCACCTACTTGGAAATGCAATTTATTACGTTACCTTAAAAAAAGTATGTTGGTTGACTGTGATTTTACTTATAAAGCTCCTTTAAGATGAACATGGTCCCAGTGAATTCATAAATGTGTCTCTGCATCAATGAGGAAAACCTGACTCTTATTGTTGTAATACCTCCTGCTTTGTTCCAGAGGCTGGACAACAGCAAATTTGTTCTTGCTCATTCTCCGTGCATAACCCAGGTTAGCAAGGGAGTAGTTGTTCATCTTAGTGATTGTGTTTCTGTGATCACTACAGTAGGAGTCAAAAAACAAAAACAAAAACAAATATAAACAATGCACTGACTCAAAGAATTTCACCTGGAAGTGATATCTGTCATTTATATGCACATTTCATTGGCCAAAGTAAATTACTTGCCCATGTATAACTGTAAGGGCAGGAAAATATAATCCTATCATAACACTGGAAGAAGAACTGGAATATTTAGAATAACCCTAATGGGGATCCTATTTTGGCCACCAAATACTTGATTCACTCTTTCTGTAGTGCAAAATATATCACACCATCCTTCAGGGAGAAATTCCCTAAAGCCCATGGAAGCATGGCATCTAGTTCATAATTTGATGTCTGGGCAACTGGGCAACTTATAATAGTTTCTAACCATGTAGCTTCTTTATCTCTTACCCACATCTGTGAAAGTAAAAAAAAATACCCGCCTCCCCACACCAATATATAAAGATGATATTGGAACAGAATAACTGTAACAGTGCTTTCCTTGGGAAAAATATACAACAAATGCTGGTTTGTAGGAATTCTGCTGTCCTGCTGCAGAGAAACAAAGGACCCTCTAACTGTGGCTGAGGACTGTTACCTGACAAAATTCTGATTTTGAGAAGCTCCTTTTCTTCATTGTTTTCTGTGGCCCCGGGCTCTGTCTTCCAAAAATTTTTTCCTTTTTCCTTTTTCTCTTTGGCTGAAGGTGAAGTATACATTGAGAAATCTGCCATATTTCAGGACTGAGCACTGAGCACCTTTTTCATATATAGAGAGCATGTATTAACACACACACACACACACACACACACACACACACACACACACTTTCCCCTGTGTGCTAAATAAGGTGCAAAATATTGCACATTTTACTACCGCCAACTCTTCCTACACATACATACCAATTAGGTCCCATTTCAAGCCTCTTGCAATGAGCTGCTCATGCCTCTTGCAAGAGGCCGTAAGTACACTGGAGAACATCTTCGGATATATGATCTTAGGCAAGTTGCCTGACATCCCTGAATTTTCCTATCTGTGAAATCTTATTGTTAGATTAAGAAGATTAAAGCACCAACAAATGAAAAGTTTACAACCGTATAAACATTTGCTAAGAGTGTTCACATTTTTTTTCCTCTTAAATGCACACAAAAATATAAAGAAAGACTGGCATTCCTGTTTTATATGAAGAAACAAGAACTTAGAAACACTAAATGAAGCCAGGTACGGTGATGTACACCTGTAATAACACTCTGGAGGCTGAGGCAGGAAGATTACTGTGAGTTTGAGGCCAGCCTGAGCTATAAAGTGAGTTCAGGGCCAGCTGAACTGAATAGTGAGAAAAAAAATAGAAGATGAAAAAAACATTAAATGACATGACCAATATTTTCTGGCTACTAATTGATAGAATCAGCATTTCCAACCTCACATCCTGTGTAGTTCCTGCTCCACCACAACTGCTCCTTGTTCAAGGTCCAATTTATTAAATGCTCTAGAAAATGTATAATATAAATTTGTATATTTTTTTCTTAAACCAAGATGCCACAAAATTATGGTAATCAGTGACAAGAATTTTGCCATCCACTTTACATCTTTTTCCATTATGAAGGACCAATACACCCTGAAAATAGGGCTAAAGCGTGCTTAAATAGTTATTGTAACAAGGTAGCATGAAGCAATTCTGCAGAACATATCATTTTTACAAAGGGCCACTTCTGTCATTCCAACTAAGTATATTTCAAGTAAACAAATTTACTATACAAGTAATAAATATATCCTCAGTGGAAACATGACAAAACTAGCTTTGAGTTGTTAAATGTGTAGGACAAAGCAGTATTTCGAATTTCAGTTCACTGCTGTAGAATATGATTCAAAGCCAAAACAGAATATTTGGGACAAATTAGGAAGAAAAATATCCTCCAGTTGAGGTTCATGTTACAACCAAGAGCTCATCCTTTCCTTGTTAAGCAGAACTAATTAAAAATACCTTTCAAAGGCAGACTTAATCTTCTGTCTGAGGTGTTTTCTTTTTTTTTTTTTAAATAGAGAATGCAATGAGTTACCTGGTTTCTGATTTATCTGTGTGTAGGTAACATTTCCTGAAGGGAGACTCTCAAAATAGAGGTATATTTTCTCCTTTAGTTAATAATTTTCTAGGTAATGACTGCATAAACAAACTATATTTTCCCTGACATATTTGTATCTTGGGTTTTACTAATGGACATTACTATTTTTTGTACTATTTTTTAAAAGTCATTACTTGAAACAGATTGCAAACATTTGCTGAAGCTAATACTGGGATGCTGCTTTTTTCCTCAACCTACTGGGATTTCAGAACTTTTGCCTGTGAGATGCTGTAGGCAAGTACAATTTCATGAAATCAGAAAAAATGTCAAGCATTATGCAGGTTTCAATATACATGGCTGAAAATTTGCTAAGATCAACTTGCATTGTTTTTATTTTACTTGTTCATCTCTTATTATTCCTTCCTGACTCATTTTCCCAATTGTAGCAGAAGCTGCCCGATGGGCATCTAAATACAACTCTTATCTTCTTCCGTTGTAATAAAAGACACAGAGCTAGCCAGGTATAGCACATGTCTTTGCATCTGCAATTAGAAAGGGGTCATCTAAGCTTACTGCAATGGAACACTTGTAGACTTAGCAAGTAAATTTTCCTAGATATATTTCCCCAGGTTGGTAGATTACCTCTAAGATGACTCTTAATGACTCTTGGTGATCTGCATATCTACTCTTCCACTAGATATTACTGACCTGTGTAACTAATAGGATACTGCAGAAATGATGGAATGTGTTTTCTAAGTAAGGGTTGTAAAAGACATCGGGGTTTTCACCTTGTTCTGTTAGGTCGTGTTTTTCTGAGGGCAGTCAGCTTCCACGCCATGAGGACACTCACACAGCCCTGCAGAGAAGACTGTGTGCCAAGAAACTGAGGCCATCTGCCCACAATCAGCACTAAGTGAGTTGCGTTGGAAGGAGATCCTTCAGCTCTAATCAGGCTTTCATACAGTTATACTCACTTTAGACGTCTCTCTGCACACTCACACAAGAGTCTGAGCCAGAACCATTCAGCTACGTTGCTTCCAAGTTCTTATCCCACAGAAACTATGACACTGGAAATAGTAATTGTTGTATTAAGCTGTTAAATTTGTCATGCAGCAATAAATAAGTGACACATCCAGTTGGCTAAATAGCAATGCTCATGGAAATCTTGGAAGCCACATGTTGAAAATTATAACCTGCAGTTAGTCTAGGTTCCTAAATATGTAGAACAGAACCTTTCCTGCTCCCCATATTGACCTGGATGACTGAGAGAGAAATAATTCATAGCCAAAAAGAGTAGATCCCAAAAATATAAGGTAGATTCAGCATAAATCAATCACTATAGCCACATTATCAGAGCAAAGGAGGAAAAGAAACTGTAAGATCATTTCCACACATGTAGAAAAAGCTTTTGCTAAAATCAATCGCCTATTTATTAGAACACCTAAAACCAATCACCTGTTTATTAGAAACTAGGAATATCAGGGTACTTCCTCAACATCTTAAAAAGCAAAAACCTACAGCAGGTTTATCTAATTCAACACAGTAACAGGTTATAGGAAAAAAATATGTACAATCATCTCAGGTACAGGAAAGGTGTTTGATAAACTTAACATATACTTATAATAGAAATTCCTACTTAACTAGAAAAAGTAGGAACTTCCATAGTCAAATTTAAGTAATTTGACTTACTGATTAAGTAATTTAAGTAATTTGAAAGCCAACATTATATTTAATGATTATCCAAATAATTTCCTCTAAGATTAGAAT
This sequence comes from Dinomys branickii, assembly GCA_004027595.1. Taxonomy (NCBI): domain Eukaryota; kingdom Metazoa; phylum Chordata; class Mammalia; order Rodentia; family Dinomyidae; genus Dinomys; species Dinomys branickii. The sequence continues at coordinate 24,616 of PVLD010018433.1, read as the reverse complement.
AACAATTCTCATTCCTATTTCACATTGTACTGCACATATTTATCACTGAAGAAAAGCAAGGACAATGTATAAAAAAAATAAAAATTAGAAAGGGAGGGAACACTGTCACTGATCTCAAATGATATTGTATATATAGGAGATTAAAAATGAACTACCAATAAATTTCTAAATGAATGCAAATTTAACAAAAGTTACCAGATACCAATTCAATTTAAAAATTATTTCATTTCTATACAGCAGTACCAGTTAGCAAATAACACAGATATGCATATGCACAATGTCTACGAATCAATCCATCTCATCCATCATCCAATCATCTCATCTGCATATTTTTTTATTTTAAAGAAAATAGTAGAAAAATAAAAAGAACAAAAGCAGAATACAAAAAAAAAAAAAGCAGAATACAAACAACACAAAGCAAGGACATTAGAAACGATACAGGGTTTCAAACCAAATGACAGGGATTAACAGTAGTTTTTATATTACATGTTGTTATCTTCAGTGAAGTTGCTCGGATTACCAGATGTAATACAAGATTGATCAAATCATTAAAGAGAATAAGAAAATAATAATTTAAAAGAACTTTAGAGACAATACATAGTGGCACCATGTAGGATTGTAGGGACTCACCATTGGTTGTTGTACTGCAAATTGTGGTCGTCACATGAATTGCTCAGATTACCAGATACAAGCATGCAAAATTGGTCAAAATAGTAGGAAAAAACTCTTTTAAACATTAACTGTTCCCAACAAACCATCAGACACCAACAGTACAGTTATACCATATATATATATATATATAAATTTATTAAATTTATTAAAATTTTCCTTAGTACATTTTCTTCTTTCCCTCATTCCAGTTGCTACCTTCCTTCAAGCAGTTTCTTTCCCTTTCTTATTATCTATTGTACATTTTGGGTTGCATTTACTCTTTCATGTTCTTACACGAGGGAGACAATGTGATGCTTACACATATGAGTCCGATTTATTTCACTTATGAGTATGGTCTCTAGTTGCATCCATTTACCTATAAAAGCCTTGAGAGTGTCTTTTTTATAGCTTAGTAATACTCCATTGTATAGAAATACCACATCTTTTTTATCCATTCCTCAGTTGATAGGCATTTAGGTTGTTTCCAAGACTTAGCTATGACAAATTGCGCTGCTGTAAACGTGGGTGCACACATATCACTGTGGTATGATGTTTTTAATTCTTCTGGAAAATAACCCAGAAGGGGAATAGCCTGGTTAAGTGGGACTTCCAATGCTAATTTTGTGAGGAATCACCACACTGATTTCCACACTGGTTTCACCAGTCTACACTCCCACCAGCAGTGGGGAAGTTTTCCTTTTTCCCCACAGCCTCTCCAGCATTTGTCATTGATTGATTTCTTAATGATAACCATTCTTTGTGGACTGATGTGAAATCTCAGTGTTGTTTTAATTTGCATTTCTCAAATGACTAATGATGTTGAACATTTTTTCATATATTTGTTTGCTATTAGTATTTCTTCATCTGAGAAGTGTGTGTTCATCTTAGATGCCCATTTTTGGATTGCTTCTCAAAAAGATGAGATCCCAGTTGCTGATTCCTTGAAGTATTTCCCATGCAGTTTGGTTTTTGTTCATGAACTCTCTGTCTACCCCTATGTCTTTGAGAGTTTTACCTACTTTTTCTTCCAGTAGATTTAGTGTTTCTGTTTTGATATTTAGATCTTTAATCCATTTTGACTTTAGTGCATGGTGATAGACATGGGTCTAGTTTTAGTCTTTGGCATATGGAAAGCTGGTTTTTTCCCACACCATTTGTTCAAGAGGCTATCTTTCTTCCAGTGAACATGTTTGGCCCCTTTGTCAAAAATAAAGTAGCTGAATGTATTTTTAGCTGTGTCTTCATATTCTAACCTGTTTCATTGATCTTCAGGTCTGTTTTTTTGCCAGTACCATGCTGATTTTATCACAGTAGCTTTGTACTATAATTTCAAGTCAGGGATTGTGATGCCTCCTACCTTTCCTTTTTTTTTTTCCCAGGATTGCTTTTGCTAGTCTAGACCTCTTCTGGTTTCAGATGAATTTTTGGAATATTTTCTCTAGATCTGTGAGGTATAGCAGTAGAATTTTAATGGGGATTCATTGAATCTGTGCAAAAATTTTGGGAGAATGGCCATTTTCACAGTGTTGGTTCTTTGTATCCATGAGCAAGGAATATCTTTCCATTTTCTGAAATCCTCTTTGGTCTCTTTTTCAGGGTACTATAATTTTCACTGTATAGATCTTTTGCTTCTTTTGTTAGATTGATTCATAAGTATTTCATTTTTTTAGATGCTATTATGAAAGTTGTGGTTTCACTGATTTCTCTCTCAGTCTACTTGTCATTTGTGTACAGGAATGCTATTGATTTTTGAGTGTTGACTTTGTATCCAGCTATGCAACTTAATTTGATTAGTAAATCTATGAGCCTTTTGGTGGAGTTTTTGGTGTCTTCTATGTAGAGTATCATGTCGTCAGCAAATAATGATAATTTCATTTCTTCTTTTCCTATCCTTATTCCTCTTATTTCTTTCTCTTGCCTAATTGCTCTGGCTAATATTTCCAGAACTATGTTGAATAGAAGTGGTAACAGTGGACATCCTTGTCTTCTTCCTGACTTTAAAGGGAAGGCTTTCAGTTTTTGACCATTTAGAATGACATTAGCTGTTGGTTTGTCATAGATGGTTTTTATTAGATTGAGGTAAAGTCCATCTATGACAATTTTCTGTAGGGTTTTTATCATGAATAAGTGTTGGACTTTATCAAAAGCTTTTTCTGCATCAATTGAGATGATCATGTGACTTTTGTCTTTGGCTCTATTGATGTGGTGTATTACATTAATTGATTTGTGTATATTGAACCAATCCTGCATTTCTGGGATGAATCGAACTTGGTCATGGTGTGTAATCTTCTTAGTGATTTGTTGCATTCTGTTTGCTAGTATTTCAGTGAAAATTTTTGCATCCATGTTCATTAGAGAGATTGGCCTATAGTTCTCTTTTTTGATTGGGTCTTTCTCTGGTTTTGGCATCAGGATAATACTTGCCTGCAGGAATGAGCTTGGGGGCTGGGGGGCTGGGGATATAGCTCAATGGAATAAGCGCTTGCCTAGCAAGCGCAGGGTCCTGAGTTCAATCCCCAGTACCACCAAAAAAAAAAAAAAAAAAAAAAAGGAATGAGCTTGGGAGAATTCCTTCCTTTTCAATTTCCTTAAGGAGTTTGAGAAGTACTGGCATTAAATCTCTTCTAAATTTCTTGTAGAATTCAGCTGTAAATCCATCAGGAGCTGGGCTTTTCTTCACTGGCAAGATTTTTATTACATTTCCAATTTTGCTTGCTGATAAGGGGTTATTCAGCATTTTTATATCTTCCTCATTCAGCTTTGGTAGTTCATATGTATCAAGAAATCTGTCGATTTCCTCTGTTTTCCATCCTGTGAGAGTAAAGATTTTCAAAGTAGGTACTGATGATCTCCTGAATTTCTACAGGATCTGTAGTGATCTCATCTCTTTCATTCCTTATTGCATGTATTTCAGTTTTTTCTTTCCTTTGTTTAATAAGGTTGGCTAGGGGTTTATCAATTTTATTTATTTTTTCAAAGAACCAACTCTTTGATTCATTAATTCTTTGTATTGTGTTTTTTAGTCTCCATTGCATTCATTTCTACCCTGAGCTTTATAATTTCATGCCTTCTCTGGGCTTTTGGTTTGATTTATTCTTCTTTTATCTAGAAGCTTGAAGTGCAGCATAAGACTGTTGATTTGTGCTCCTTCTGTTTTTCTGAGGTAGGAATTCACTGCTATAAATTTCCCTCCGAGGACTGCTTTCATTGCATCTCATGGGTTCCTGTAAGTTGTGTCTACATTTTCATTTGATTTTACATAGCGTTTCATTTCTTGTTTGATTTCATCTGTGACCCATTGATTGTTCAGGAGAGTGCTGTTTAATTTCCATGTGTTTATGGAGTTCTTGCGATTTCCTTTGCCATTAATTCCCAATTTCATTGCACTATGGCCTGATAGTATGCCTGAGATAATTTCAACTCCTTTGCATTTCCTTAAGCATGTTCTATGTGCTAGCATATGGTCTATTTTAGAGAATGTCCAATGTGCAGCTGAGAAGAGTGTGTATTCTGATGCTGTTGGGTGGAACACTCTGTACAGGTCTACTAAGTCCATTGTTCACATGTTTGGCTTAGTTCTGTTATTTCTTTGCTAATTCTTTGTCTAGTTGATCTATCTCTTTGTGATAACGGGGTATTGAAGTCTCCTGTGATGACTGTGTTGCTGCTTTTTTCATTTTTCACGTCTGTTAAAATTTGTCTTATATACTTGGGTGTTCCTGTATTTGGTGCATAGATGTTTATGATTGTTAGCTCTTCCTCTTGAAGTTTTCTGCTCACAAATATGTAGTGACCTTCTTTATCTCTTTTAATTGTTCTTGGTTTGAAGGTCCCATTGTCTGCAAACAGAATAGTAACACCTGCTTTTTTCTGGGTACCTGTCACATGGAATATTGTTTTCCATCCTTTAATTTTCAGTCTATGAGTTTCCTTTTGAGTTAAAGGTGTTTCCTGTATACAGCGTATTGTTAGATTTTGTTTCTTGACCCAATCTGCCAGTCTACTTCTTTTGGTTGGTGCATTGAGTCCGTTTACACTGATAGTTATAAGTGATATGTATTGGCTTATCTTTGTCATGTTGTTTTCCTGCTGGTGGTTTCTCTTGTTTCCCTCTTTTTAATTGCTTGCTCTGCTTGGTGTTTCCTTTTTGTTGTTGTTCTTAAAGTTGTGGTCTTTATTGTTTCTTTCTAGCATATCTTTTAGGACTCTTTGTAGGGTTGGTTTGGCGCTCATCCAGTTCTTCTGTTGATCTGTATCGTGGAAATATTTTATTTCTCCATTAATTTTGAAGGATAGTTTTGCAGGATACGTGAACCTGGGTTGGAAGTTGTTTTCTTTCAGGACCTGCAATATTTCACTCTAAGCTCTTCTTGACCTGATGGTTTGTGCTGAGAAATCTCCCATGATTCTGATGGGCTTTTCTTTATAGGTGCTTTGTTTCTTTTCTCTCACAGTTTTTAAAAATCTGTTCTTTTGTTGAATTTCTGGGATCTTGATCACTATATGTCTGGGTGTAGATTTATTTTGGTTATGGCTAGTTGAAGTTCTATATGCTTCACTTACCTGGATGTCCAATTCTTTTTCCATGCTTGGGAAATTTTCTGCTATTTTTTCTGCAGATTGTTTTTTATATCATTTCTGCTCACACCTGCTGTTTCATTGCTACCTATCTTATTTATTTACTTATTTATTTATTTTTTTGCGGTACTGGGGATTGAACTCAGGACCTTGTGCTTGCCAGGCAAGCACTTATTCCACTGAGCTATATCCCCAGCCCTAAACCTTTTATTTTATTTATTTACTTATTTATTTCATTGCTACCTATCAATCTTACATTGTTTTTCTCTGCTTCGTCTTGCAGCTGTTGAATTGTTATTGGTTTCTTGGTTTTTTGTTATTTTTAAAAGATCCTTCCTTTCATGGTCATTCCCAGCAATAATGTCTTCAAGGTGTAAAAGTCTTACCTTCAGCTTCGGTCAAGTGGTTTTGCCAGCTTTTGATGGAAGTTTTAATTCCCTGGATATCTGTTTGAATCTGCTGTATGCATTCCTGTTGTTTCCTATACTGTTCATTCAAGGTTTCCATTAATTTACTATGCTCCTTTATTTTTTTTCCATGTCTTCTTTAGATGTGCTAAGTAATTCTTTCATTATTGTTGTCGTTTCTTTTTTTACCTCAAACATTACTTCAGGTCTGATGTCCTCTATGGCCTGATGGAGTTGTTTCTTTACTTCAGCTGCTATCACTTCAGAGATTCCAGGTGTATGACTTCCAAACTTGTCTGTGTCAATATCTCCTGGACTTATTCTGGGAGGGGTAGAGGTCTGAGATTGCATTTTGCTCCTTCGTTTTGTCATTTTCAGAGATGCAGAGGGAAGTTCCCTTGAGCTTAGCCTCACTCCCAGGGTGATGTCATAGTAGCAGGGCAAGGACCTAAAGGTCCCTCATGCTTGGTGTGACTCCCTCAACGGTGTGCATATGTGGGCAGGATGGGATCCCTAATGCTCTGTGGTTCAGTGTGGTTACCACTCAGGGGTTCCCCAAGCTGTCCAGGTTTCAGCCCTTTTTCCACTGGGGTATAGTAGTGGGTGGGTGGTGGTCATCATGTTTCCATACACTGCAACTACCCCACCTGGTTCCCAGTAGATAGGAACCAGTACCTTCCCAGGGGAGGAGAAGATATGCATTAACTGAGTCCCCTGAAGCTGTGTGAGTTTCAGCTTAGCTCCCCTGAGGATGCGGGGTGGGGGCCGGGAGGAGCACCCAAGGCCCTTGAGGTTGTCTGGGGCTTCCCTTGGCTCCCAAGCTGGTGGGGCCGAGGTGGGGCTGGCTCACTGGAATTCCCACAGCTGTCCAAGGCATAGCTCTGTTCCAACGGGAGGAGTGGGAGGAGGGGAGGGGTGAGGAGTGGACTCCAGGCCCCTAGTGTTGTCCGAGTCTCTGTGTGGTCCCAAGCTCATGTGTGGAGAGTAGCAGCAGCTCACCAGAGTTCCCACCACTGTCTGAGGTGCAGCTCTCTCATCTTATATTTTTAAAAAATATGGAATAATTAGGTATTAATCAAACAAAATACATAAATGGTCTTTAAGAAAAAATAGTGCTAGAAGACTCACTGTAAAGATATGGATTGTTTCTAAGTTAGACTATATAATCAATGCAATCTCAAAATCTCCAGCAGAATTTTTTTTTAAAGTAGGACTTGATGTTCACATTCTAAAATTTAAATTTAACTACAAAGGATTAAAAATAGCCAAGATACTCTTAAAGAGGGTGAGTGAGTATGGAAAACTTGCTCTATCACATTTTTAAGACATTACAAAAGCTATAGTTTTAAAAAATATTATAGTATTAATGCTGGATACCTAGCTACATGGGGCAGAATAAAAGCCTAGAAAAAGACACTGGTGTATTAGATACTAGATATATGACAGAGGTGGTTTCTCAGATAACAGGAAAAGGATGGGTTTTTCAACTGGATAAAGAGATCCAAATGATAAAAAAAATTGCATTGGATCCCTGCCCCAAACTATAAACAAAATAAAGTTCTAGGAGAATTAAAAAGTCAGAGGCAAAATTAAAGCCTTTAAGAGAGAATATAGGTAATATTTTCATGGTAATGCAGCACAGAAAGATTTCTTAAACAAAGCACTTGAAAATTCAAGCTGCATAAGAATTAATGCTTTCAGGTCACCAGAAGACACCATAAAGAAAACTGGGAGATAGCTGCGGCTCGTGTTACCAAGGCCTGATACCTAGAATATATAAAAAATGGCCACACATCAGTAGGAAAATGACAAAATATTCAGTAGACAATGCACAGGAAAGAACTGACCAGACATTGTACAAAATAAGCCCAAATGACTCATCGACGTGTGAAAACACGCTCAGTCTCTTTAAGTGATGAGGAAATGCACATGTCATGAGATAGCATTTCATACCCACCAGAATGACAAATAATTAAAAATAAGCAATGCCGCATGTTGATGAGCATTTGCAATAGTGGAAACTGCTGTGTAGGCAGAAGTGTAAGTGGACACAAAAACTTTGCAAAATAGTTTGGTACCTCTTTGTAAAGATGAATGGGGGCATACTTTGAAACCCAGGAGTTTCTCTCTTACATACAATCTTCCCACGGATGCATAGGGGAAGATTCATGGAAGCAGTGTTACTTATAGCTCCTGTGTTAGTCAAAATTCTCCACAGAAACGTAACAATTTGTGTGTGCATGGGTGCATGCGTGTGTGTGTGAGCATGTGTGTGTGTAAAGAAATCTATTTTAAGGAACTGGCTCATGTAACTGTGGAGACTTGGTGATTGCAATATCTGATGGGAGAGGCCAGCAGACTAGAACTGAAAAAAAGTATTGTGGCTTATGCCTAAAGGCAGTTTGCTTGTGAACCAGGCAGATCTAATACTGTGGATAAAATCTGAAGACATTCTGTTGGAAAAATTCTCTTGCTCGTGGCAAGGAGGTCTTTTGTTCCTGTGGACCTTAACCTTGATTGGATAAAGCTCACTCCCTTTTGGAGGGCAATCTATTTTATTCAAATTCCACTAAAAATGTAAATCTCATGTTAAAAGCTCACAAAAGCATCCAAAATAATAATGACCCAATAGTCTGTGTACCAAGGCTAAGCCAAGTTAACAAAAATCGTAGCCCAAACTGAAAAATATTTGAATGGATCTAAATATCCATTCATCCCTGGATGAATAAACTGTGGACTATATGTACGATGGAAATACTGAAAAGCAGCATGTTGTGACTGACATTAATTGTTCCATTACAGATTTTGTTCTGCCTTGTTTAGCTGCAGTTCTTGAGGGAGGTGTTTTGAAATTACATAATATTTGTGGATCTGTGATTTTCCCTTCAGTTTCATGTTTTTGCCTTATGTAGTTGAATGCTTTTTTAGGGAACTATCTATTAAGAACTGCTAGTTCTTGTTAGGGAACTGCCTTTCCATCAGTGTATGGTAACTGTAATACTTACTTACTTTGAAGTACAAATTGAAGTTCCAAAACAAATGTAGTTTCAACATGTCTTGTGGAGTCAGTGCTAGACTGGTATATCTGTTTATATAATTTTCTATTTAATTTATGTTTTTGTGTTTACCTTGTATTTGTTATATTTTAAAAATATTTGTATACTTTTCAATTGACAAGTAAAAGGAGGGAAAAAAGAAATACTAAATTACTATTGTGATAAGCAGCATCCCTAGATGAACACCATGACCTCCACCACACGCCATAATATAGACAGAATCTGTGACTTACTTCTAACCAATGGAATGCAGCCAAAATCAAAATCATGCTATGCTCTCTCTCCTCTCTCCTATGTGTTCATATGTGTGTGTGTGTGTGTGTGTGTGTGTGTGTGTGTATGAATTGTGTATGTGTACATTTAAGCAGCTTCTTTTCTGCTGCCCTGGAAGAAGCAAGCTGCCATGAATTCTAAAGCTGCAAGAAAATGAATTCTGCCAAATATCTGAATGAGTTTAGTAGCAGATCCTCCCCCAGTTGTGCTGCCAGAGGAGAATGCACTCTGGCTGATGCTTTGATTACAGCCTTGTGACACTCTGGGGAGGACACAGTTGAGTCACACCTGGACTCTTGACCATGGAAACTGTGAGATGATAAATATGTGATGTTTGAAGTCATTCAACTTGTGATAATTTCTTATGCAACATAGAGAACTAGTACAACTGTACAGAAGTAAAAATCAACAGAGTACAGCTACACATATCAACACAGATGAACCTTATAATGATGAGCAGGATAAAGGAGCAAATGACAAATAATACAGACAATATTATTCCACCTGCATGATGTTTGAAAATAGATAAAACTCAAACAAATATGCAATTTAGGGAGGCATACATAGTACAATGAAAAGCAAAGGAACGAGTATCACAAAAGATTGTGAGTTACTTCTGGAAGAAAGTACTAATATATATGCAGAGATCCTAAAATATTAATAATACTCCTTTTCTCGAGGGGGTGCTTTGCACTGAGATATATGCCCAGACCATTTTTATTTTTTATTTTGGGTCAAGGTCTTGCTAAGTTGCTGCCTAGGCTGGGCTCAAACTTGGAATCCTACTGCCTCAGCCTCCCAGAATGCTGAGATTACAAGTGTAGGCCATCAAACCCAGATGATATTAACAATAATCTATTTCATAACCCAGGCTTACTTTATGATTATTCTTTAAATGCATATTTAAATAATGTATGTTTCTGTATATAAATACTATGCTTTTCACAACAAATATCAAAAAGAATTTCATTTATAAAATTTACACTGAACATTTCTGTATTTATCATCAGCCTCCTCTCCAGCCCAGTCCTCTTCTGATCTCTCCAGTAGAATAACTTGAGATCAGACTAATCTAAATCAAATCTTACTTCTGTTACTGCTGTGCTGTATGATCTTAAGCACAGTGCAGGACTATCAGAGCAGTATTCACTTTCGCGATGAAGTGGCTACACAGAAACAACAGCTGAAAAATCATTACCTTGTCTGATAAAAAAAAAACAAAACATGAATCTAACAACTATGAGTTCTAGCTATATGTATAATGATACTGATCACCAACATAGAGAAACTGCTGCATTATGAAATTAGAGCACATTAATAATGAAAACTGTGGTAAGTGTATGCCTTGTGTTGGTGTGTGGATGCATTAAACAACATCAGATGAACAACTTGCTGGTTGTGTTATTAAAATATTTGCTGTAGCGTTGAATGTATCAAAGTGAAAGCAATATAAATACATGTGGGGATAACGTTCAATGAAATAATATCACTTTTTAAAATTAGTAGGTCCTGACTTAATTTGCAAGAATATATGTAATGGCAGAATTTCAGGCAGTATTATAGACAGATGGTGAGACTATCTGTTCAGGGGTAAGAATGTAGGCGAAGTTTGTGGGAACGGGGACCTAAAATCTCAACACATGGAGCATTTTTCTAATCAGAGGGTTTTCCTGAGTTCTGCAGGCTATGGGAAAAAGACAAGAACAATACAGAAGACTTCTCAAAGGAGAAAAATATTGGAAAGGCTGCAGGATAACTAGAAAAATATGACTGTAAATTAATTTCCCCTTAGGATGAAGCTGCCTTTGTTTTCTTGCTTACATCTTCTATTCATTGTTTTCCGAAGCATGTGCAGCCCCATGGTTTACTGCAGCATGGGGGAGGGGCTAACCATTGTCCAGAGTGAGTCTGGATCGCCTGCCTGAGTCTGACAAACACGAAACAAGGACGAGAAGTGTAACAGCGAGAGAGCAGGACCTCTCACAGAAGAGCGTCCAGTTGCTCTGACGCCAGCAAGGTGCTGGGAGGCCGGTTTTGACAGTCTTAGTGACAGAAGGCAAAAGAAGAAGGATGCATCACTTGAAAACAAAGGTCAGCAGGAAAGAAGTCCACAGAGCAGGAGGCGAGGACTGATGCTCTTACAGAGTTGAGTACCCCGCACAGAAGCAGGGAGGAAAGCACTGCCAGTGCCACAGCCGGCTGGCGGGGCGCTCCTCGGCGGCGCCTCGTTTAGGCGACATTACTGGCCAAAAGGAAAATCATATTTTTTATCTCATTTTAACACAGCAAAGATCTGAGTACATTGAAATATGAATGTTTTTCTCTATACATCATTTCAATTTTCTATTTAACTAGGTTAACATATTCAGATACGTTGGAAGGTGGCAAATGGAAGGACTGTGCCCAGCAGCACCAAGTCTAGCTAAGGAAGGCACTGGGCACCACCTCCTTAATCCCAGCTGTAAATTACCACAGTTCTGTCTAAGGAGGAATGCCATGCCACTGCAAGAGTGTTACGCTCCGAGAATACTAAGACCTCGACAAATCACTTCAGTTTAGCTTCTCCAGTTATAAAACAAAAGGAGAAATTACTCCTCTCTTTCATGTCTCCACCCAACCACCATTCATATAGCTGGAACATACTGTAACTATAGATGAGAGAAGATGATATATAGACATTGTCCCTGTCAAAGTGTGGTTTATTAAACTTTAGTCAGGACTCTACCTTGTTGTTACATTAAACTGTGATGCCCACCCACTTTCTTGGGAGAGATTTTGAAATAGAAGCAATGATAACTGGTGAATAAATTTTGAAGTGTTCCATGTTATTAAACTGTAAGCAATGCAAAAATATCAATCTTTACCCTTAAATAGTTCACAGTATCAAAAAAAGACTTTTAGTATCACAAGGTCTACCATGTAATCTCTCTAATGAGATCACTTGATATGGAGTTGCTCAACCGTGCACATAACCTTTCAAGTAGAACGCTACCTTTCAGTGCTGTGAGCTGTCATGCAAGTATTCATGACTGAGGATCGAATTTCATATACATTATTTGAGAATTCAACATAATAACAACAAAATAATTTTCTTGAAAACTTGCTATCTTATTTCCAGATATATCTTGGATATTTTTTTAAACTGAGGTATCAACAGAGCCCTTTAGAACCTGCAGTTTAGATAATGTCACAAACTGTTCAATGGAATTAGTCTTTCCAGCAGCTGTCCTTCCATTTTCCCGGGCGGCATCAGGTGGCCCTGACAGGCAGTAACCGAATCCCTTTAACATTAGGTGTGACTCTAAGATAACACTGATGACGGAAATAGTTGAATCCAACGCTCAGAGCCATGGTTAAGTAAGGCAGTCATGTAGCTTGCTGCACAAAACGCTCTACCACCAACCTTCGTCGTATAGTTTGGAATTTTGTTGGAATAACAATTTGAACGAAGGGGCTGGGGATATAGCTCAGTGGAATAAGCGCTTGCCTAGCAAGAGCAGGGTCCTGAGTTCAATCCCCAGTACTGCAAAAAAAAAAAAAAAAAAAAAACAATTTGAACGAAAGAACAGCTCATGGAAAGGCACAAGAGTTGGACAGATTTGGATTTAAATTCCAGGTTATCATGTATCCCTCTGAGCCTTGCTTGTTCATTTGTAACATTAAAACACCCAAAAAATCCACCTCCCAGGATTGTTTGGGAATTAAAAAGATGTAAACATCCTATCACAAGACTAGACGTTCAAGAAGTGTTAGTTCCCTTCCTTCCATTTACCTATTTACTTTTCTTATTAAAATTTCAGTTCAATTTATTATAGCATGTTTCAATTCTTTATATCTAGTTAGCAAGATGTAATTGATAGTGTTAAGGTCTGTATTGTTGGCCAGATAAAGAGTTCCCTTGGTTCTGCTTAGGACATTGTCCAGGCAGGCTACAAGGTCATGATCTGTAGAGCATAAAAATAATAATTCATCAACAGTTTTATGTCATCATTTTTTTAAAAAATTTTTTTGTTTTTTTGGCGGTACTGGGAATCAAACTCAGGACCCTGCGCTTGCTAGGCAGGCGCTTATTCCACTGAGCTATATCCCCAGCCCTTTATGTCATCATGTATAGGACTTTTTCTTAGTTAATACTGCTCTGGAAGGCTGAGGCAGGAGGATTACAAATTCCAACCCTAGCCTGGGCTACTTTTTTTTTTCCCCAGTACTGGGGATTGAACTCAGGACCTTGTGCTTGCCAGGCAGGCACTTATGCCACTGAGCTAGATCCCCAGCCCCAGCCTGGGCTACTTGATGATTTAGAAACACTCTGACTCAAAATAAAAATATAAAAAGGACTGAGTATATACCTCAGAGCAAAGGCCCTGGGTTCAATCCCTAGCACTGCCAAGACAAATAAAACAAACTTACTTGAATTTGGTAGACAAAACAAAACAAAAAGGATCCTAGAAGTGTGGCTCAGAGGTGGAAGGAGAGTGTGTGTGCCTAGCATTGTGCAGGAGGGCCTGGGTTGAATCTCTAGCACCACAAACGCAAGCAGCACAAACAGCAACAACAAAATTTTCTCCGTAATTGAAAGCTGCATAAAGTAGATTGCTCTAAACTAGCTTTTAGTTCAACCAACCTCATTAGTGTGATGATACGGATCAAGTAGGCAACCATAAACTCTGATGCATCCATCCTGTAAAGGCCCTTTGGGCCTGTTCCATAAGAAGCAGGAAGGCTAGACCGATTTCATAAGACACAGGTCTCCCCATAATAGTGAATATACATGGCACTTTAAGAGGACCGCTAAAATGACAAACTGGAATATAGACGCTGAGATACCCTTCCTTCCTTCCTTCCTTCCTTCCTTCCTTCCTTCCTTCCTTCCTTCCTTCTTTCCTTTCTTCCTTCCTTCCTTCCTTCCTTCCTTCCTTCCTTCCTTCCTTCCTTCCTTCCTTCCTTCCATCGTTTACAGAAAGAATAACAGGCTATAATAAACTCCACATGCAATAAGATTAATTAGAGATCAAGGGGACTGATATTGCTAGACATGCAATTGAGAAATTCCTCTAGGTTTATGGCGAGAGCTAGTGATTAGAACTGAATCAGGCTCAAGAACATATAATCAAAATCTCCAAAATATGTCTGAAATGTGATGAAAGATTGATCTGAAGTTCAGCTATTCCATATCATTCATTTTTCTTTTGTTCAGTTAATATTAACTCTAATAGTTTATTAATAATCAGCTATCATAAGGTCCAATTCTAATAACATCCACTTACTTTCTGTTTTTCTAACCTTTTATATGTTTACAGACGTAAAGATCTCTAGAATAATATTCACCTAAGGTTAGCAATGGCTATTGCTTTGAGTGGTAAGAGGGGATAATTTTTGCTTTATTGTGTTTTCTTAATTTCTTGAATTTTTAAAGCATACAGCATAGTGACATACAAAGATTCCATTTCTATTAAGGTCATTTCATGCTCAATTAAACAATGAAATGAAAGATTTATCTTTACCACCAGGTTACCAGAGATGCTGGGGAGAAAACCAGCTGCATGAAGGTGTACAGTAGATAAATGAACCTGTTGAGAAAGAAGATTCTGGGAGCCTGAGAGTGGCCCCCCAGTTAGTCCTTGACCGCACTACAAATGTGTGGCCATTAAATGCTTTGTTCTGTGTTTTTTCTTTTTAAATTTGTTTTTTATTTTAAAGACAAAAGAATGGAGACATATGAACCAGAATAAGCCGTAAACAGTATCAAAAATACAAAATTATACAGAACATAGTAGGGAATTAGCACTGGATGCTGTATTACATAATGTTATCTTCACATTAGTTAACACAAAAACATTAAAGGAAATACCAAATTATGGAGAAGACAGTAGGGAATTTGCACTGGATGCTGTATAATATAAAGTTATCTTCACTTCTGTTAATACAAAAGCAATTGAGGAAATACAGAATTATAGAGAACATAGAAGGGAATTAGCTCTGGATGCTGTCCTACATAATGTTACCTTCATCTTTGTTACTCAGGTTACACAGATGATGGCCCTTTTGATCAGTTCGTTTTTTCTCCTCCCTCATCTCCGTTGCCCTACCACTCAATCAGTTATCTTCCCTGTGATAATAACTGTACTCCT
>PVLD010018432.1:0-39034 GCA_004027595.1 Dinomys branickii | reverse complement strand
TTTTGTCTTTAAAATAAAATTAAAAAAAAAAAAAGAACCAATCCCCGATTGACAAGCCACTCTGCCTCTATACTTCCTGCTTGCCTGTCTCATATAAGCCCTAGACCACCAGACATCAGGGCCTGATATTCTGGGAATGAACCTGATCAGTGCCCACTGACATAAATTAATCTGCCTCCAAATCCTGGGTGTGGTTTTGGTGTTTCCTTTTACTGTTGCAGTTTCACTAATTTTCAAGTGGAGAGGCTGTTGACCAAATTCAGAAAGTTGCTGTTGTTACCACCAACCATTAAGGAAAGGGTTTCTGCTTCACACCGACCTTGACTTTTGAGGTTCTGGCAGCCTGGAACTGCATGCACTTTCATCTCAGGAGGCATGGTTGGAGGGTGAGATGAAAAGCCGCAAAGCAGATTTCTGAGAGAAGGCTTTGGTCTCCCACCTCAGTATCTGACCTTCTGCCTGAGTAGTTTGAGTGTCTGAGTGGTGTGAAAGTGGGTAATTCCTTACTAGTGGTGTTTTCTAGGGCATTAAGATATGGGGTGGTGTCTTCAAAGATAACCCCATTACAATACCTGTAGGCTCACAGGTATTGAGATATTAGTATTTACAGAAATCCTTCACAAAGGAAAATATTCCAAAGCTCTGGAGTGAGGAGAGAGTCTGATGTGGGTTGTACAGATCACCATTTCACATCACATCTCCCCCCAGGTATATCTTACAAGGAGTTCCCCCAGCCCTTCTGCCAAACCCTAACTGGTAATACTGCTCCCAAGGGCCCACTGGTTAGCTAGGAAAGTCCCAAGACAGCTTGAGACTGAAATCAAATGCAGCATAAAGGGCTGGTGGGAGAACCGAGGAAAACAAGGAGCTTCATCACCCTGAGACAGCCCCCACCTGATTGATCAGCGGGCTCTACCTTCAAAGATTGTGTGTCTCAGGGAGTACAGTTCATCAGCTCTTCCCCTTGGAGGTCTGGAAGGGGCTCTGGAAGGGGCTCTGATCAGCAACTGGCTCACAAAGGTACAGTAACCAATAAATTTTAATGATTTAAATAATGTGACCTAATAGTGATAATCATCCGTTACTTTGAGGAATATTACAGAATATCTATGTAGTATTCTAACCCAGAAGGCTTGGAGGTAAAAGAGACCAAGTTCTTTACAGACAGCTTTGTTGGAGGTGAGATAAAGGAAATACGAAATGGATCTAAATTCTGTAAGAAATCAAGAAAAGGTATGTTAAGGACAGGCTGGGAGGCGACTATAACTGGGGCAGCAAGCAAAGTACTGTCGGAGGAATGGGCACGTAAGATGAGACCTGAAAATAAGGGATCAAGTGTGCACGGGCCAGGGAGGAAGTTCGGTCAGAGGGACTGATCCTGATCAGTGCAGGCAGGAACTTGCACTGGGATGAGATGGAGTGAAGGCCTTTGTTGAAGGAAGGAGGGAGGAATGCACAGGGTACGATGAGACGGGATTGCAGGGATTGGCAGAAGTCAAGGTAAGGAGCAGCCAGTGGAGAGATTCTGGCAGAGGAAAGGCATAATCTGATACACATTTTGAGAAAATCATTCTGGTTGCTGAGTGGACAAGGGTACAGGAGGTGCTGGGCAGCCAGGGTGAGACCAGGAAAACTAATCAAGTAGCTACTGCCTAATCCTGGGAGAAATCGGAGGTTGTCTAGAGGAGCAGGTGGAATCGGAGAAGAGTAGACGGAACTGAAATCCATTTTGGAGCTAGAACAAGCAAACAGTCCAATGGATTACATGGAGGTGGGAGGCAGGGCTGGCGCTAAGGCTTATGAGGGAGTGGTTGAAGTGGTAGACAGTTGCCAGTATTAAAGTATTTGCTGAAAGTGACAAAATTCCCCAGAAATAGGTTTAAGAGAAGATTAAGTGTGATCTTGATCCTGATGAGTTTGAAAGTCTTACACATCCAAACAAAGATGTCAAAGAGGAAAATAGAATTACAGATCTAAAGTTAAGTTATGTATTCTATAAATCTAATGTAAATAAGATCTAGTATTTATATAATAGCTATTAAGGTTTTAACTGATTTTCTTACATATTCTCATAGGAATTGTCATTCAAAATGAATGAATCCTAAAACTTATTTGTTGCATCTTGGCCTATCAAGACTTGGGCTTGGAAAGCCAAATTATATTTTATTTTCAATTATAGGCTCTAAAGTAATCAGCCCTCTACAGATACCCTTGGCAAACCAACATAGTTTTAAACTTTAAAAAAAATAAAAACAGCATGCCCCTTTTTGCATCAGCAAGCCAAATTTAAAATGGATGTTAATGTTTAACTGCTCAGATATGTAAATATCCAGTATCAATTTTTTCATGTTGCCTATGTTCCAAGATTCTGGTCCTGAGCTCTCATGCAGCTCTTGACAGGAATGTTATCACTCTCTACCCAGCGGGGCGACAGCCTCCAGGAGAAGGGAACTTAATTAGAAATTTCCACTTCAAATACAATTTATAGTTCACTCAATCTGAAACATGCCCAAAGATATTTTAAAAATATGATGTTAAATGAACTGTTTGTTTTTCTCTAGTTGTCATCAAAATACAGACTAAGCGCAGAATATATTTGTTTATTAAGCCCTGGAAAGGACCCCAGAGATTGAGCATGAAGCTCTTTGAGTGAAGCCCCAGACAGATAAAGGACTTCCAAAAGTTGAGTAAGCTAGCCGCAGAATGGTGACTCCTAGTTCTTCCACTGGTGCTGTGCAGTGCTCCCTGCCGCTTTCCTCAGGGCCTACAGCCATAGCGCTTCTCTTGGTCAGCTGATCTTGTATTTGAGAATTTTATGAAGTGCAGGTAATCCACTTTCTTTGTGTTAAGAGAGGGGTTGATAGCAGCTAATTATATACCTTTGCTACACTCCAGGTGGTGTTAACTAACCTAACTTCGTGCAAATTCTATGAAGTGTCCCCATGTGGGTGGCAAGGGCCTCCTCTGTATCTGATTGGGGTACTGACCTTAGAAATACAAAACACTTCAGATGATTACTAACACAGACTACCATGGATGCAGTTTTTGACTGCCTGAAAAACTGGAGATGTCGGAAGTCAATGTGACTCAGCAAAATAAATTATTCTCTCCTCCAAACTCAGTTCCCATCCTGTGTCCCCATCTTGATTAATGGTATCATTGCCTCTCTAATCGCTTTTAAAATTTTCGACACTTTTCTCATCTCTCATTTCCAATTGGTCTAACACTACAAATATTATTTAAACTCTGGTTGGTTCCCAGAAGTATTCAAAGGAAAAATCTAGGCAGAGCCTCCCTGTATGTGGTCTCTCAAGTCTGAGCCCATCCCCCACCTAAATTCTATTCCCATTTTCCTACGTTAAGACTTCACCTTTTATCATTTGTGATATCGCAGTGTTCTCCCAGTGAGTTCTTCAACCCTGGCTTTCCACTACTGTCAGGGTTATCTCGTTGAAACACAGGTCAAATTATGCCACATGCCCTCGGGAAACCCTTCCTCTGCTGTTATGACTAAGCTCCTTACCCTGTCATTCCAAGGCCACTCCTGCTGTGGTCTGTTTCCTTTCCCCCTCCGCAGCCACCCAGACACCTCACAGCTCAAGAGCCCCGTGGGGCATTTGTAGCTCCCCTGCTTTCTCCACAGTATGTGAGAAGGATTACTAAATACTCAAGAATGCTTTCATCATATGTGTTGATGTCTCACCTTATTCAGTAAGAAGTGTGAGGTGGCAAAAACCCTTTACTAGCTGTAAAACACTTTTCAGATGTTATTCTTAAACCATGCAAATCGTTCATTTACAACTTCTAGGCCCCTAGGGATGGTGGGGCACAGAAACTCCATTTTCCAGAGAAGCTCTTTGACTAGCCCTGGTAAGTCAGTGGCAGGGTGGGCAGTGGAACCCAAGTTTCCCCTCTGCTCCATCACGTCCCCTCGGGAAGGTGAGAAAAGGTTGGTTCTTTTGTTTTGCTCTTGAGAAAAATTGGGGGGCTTTCAGATTTATGTAGTGTATTGGTAATAGATCTACTCATTTTACTACCCGTCGTATTTCTGAGTAGAGGAGAAATACTCATAATTTGGATTCTGTCCCACTTTCAACCCTGTTACCCTTTGCCATATTCCAGCCAGCCTTCCAACTGTGAAATAATTTGCTTCAAACAGCCCCGTGTGTTCTGTGCCTCAGTAATATTAATTGAAATCTAGTGCTAATTACCTAGCCCTTCCCCACTGGGTCACTTCTTTGTATTTTTTCACAATCAGTAATTGGTTACATGTGCAGTTCTTAGCCATTCTTATTTCACTCTTAGTTCTAGTGTCCTACCAAATCTATTCTTTGGTTTTATTACTACTGATAAAGCTATTTTAAAGTTTTGATTTCATAGATAACAGATATACTATATTACAATAGCAGCCATTGACTGAGTACCTGCTAGGTGACAAGTATTATGGTAAGGTCATTATTTACATTTTCTGTAATCATCCTGCCAACCTAGCAAAGTAGAAATTAGTATTTTCTGGGGTATATGAGCAAACTAAAACTCAGAGAAGTTAAGCAACTTACTCAAGGTCATACAGTGGTAAATACAGGGACCAAGATTTGACTTTTAGCCTTTCTGAGTCTAAATGCAGTGTTCTTCCCATGCCACTCCTCCGGGGCAGGCAGATGACATTATCTGTCACAGGAAGTGGCAGCAGTCACAGCATTGATACTGCCTTGCAACAAATATCTCCAAAAGGATCGGTTTCACCCTAGTGTCAGAGCAGGGTTGGCTATAAGCACATGGTTCCTGCATTCTCTCGCTGTCAGCTGTCCTAGAGTATAGGAGTGCTGGTAAAACAACCTTTCTCAGACTTAAGCTGAAGAGTAGCTCCCATTACAGTACAAATTAAACAACAAATTCGCTGAAACACCTTGACATGCCATCTCCTAGCAGCCCCTTAAAGGCAGGACTGCGTCAGGGCCAGCAATGGAGTCTCAGCCCAGACTGCCTGGGCTTAATGCTTGCTTTTGCCATGCATTAGCATTGTAACCTTGAACAAGTTACTTAACCTTTGTAAAATGGAGATTCTTACATGTCCCCATGTCACAGAACTGTTGTAAAGGTTAAAAGAATTACCAAGCGTGGTGGTATGCACACCTGTAATCCCAGAACTCAGAAAGCTGAAGCAGGAGAGTCGTTGCAAGTTCGAGGCCAGCCTGGGCTACAAAGTGAGTTCAAGACCTGCCTGAACTGCATAGTGAGACCCTGTGTCAAAAACACACAAAAGAAAAGGTTAAAAGAATTTTTATGGATGAAATACTTAGCAGAATGTATGGTGCAGATTAAGTGCTGTGTACGTGCAGGCTACAACCACCATCCCTGTTATGACCCTCATGACCTTGATTTCTTTTGTCTCTTCAATGGCTGCTTTCCCATGTTCATTCCTTCCCTACCACTGCTTGCTACTCCAGATATCCTTGGCCCTTTCTTGTCTCCGGACCTTCGTACATGCCCTGTCTTGTTCCTCTGCTTCTGCCTATCGCCATCGCTCTGTGAGAACTGCCACACACAGTTGCCTGGCTAATTCATTCAATGCCATCTCAAGGGCAGCCCTCCAGAAGACCTCCACATGCCTCCTCATGCCCTCGTAGGGGCACCTTCTCTGGAGCCCATAGCATTCTGCCTCTACCTCTTGTAACACTTAGATTATGTGTTCGCCTGTCATTGTCTCCACTGAACAGCAAATTGCTGGCCAATAGTTTTGTGTCACTCTTCCCTGAAACTGGAACCTCAAATGGATATTTTTAAAGAAAACCAAAAAGTCACGTCAGGAGAATATGTAGGTCTGGTACTATAACAGGTACACATTCAAATGGAGTAGCCATACAGTGAGCATCTTCTTGCTATTCTTGACCTCACATTTGCTTCACTGAGTCTCTGATGGGGTATTAAATGATATCAAGATGCTAGAAATAGCACCCTCAGAGATGCCTGAAAATAGAATGGGCAGGTTAGGAGAAAGTTCCCTGTCACTGGAGGCATGCAAGCGGAAACTAGTGGAACTCAGTTCAAAAAATAGAGAGATGGAGAAGAGAGTGGGATGGGATTAGTTGCTGTAGGAAAGAAAAAAAATAACTGCCTTTAACTAGAGGAAGCAAAGATCATAGATAAGAATAAGCAATACTGTTCTGTGAGTCACTGGAAGGCAGAACTAGAACAAAAAGGTGGACATTTCCAGGAAGATTTAACACAAAGGACTGTTTTTTAATTCCTAAAACCGACCTCAAATGGAGTGAATTTCTCTGAAAAAATAAAAAGAGTTCTTCATCAGTGTGAAGCCAGCCTCACATAAAGTTGATTTTGGGTTTTGGTTTGTTTGTTTCTTTATTTGTCTTTTTGAGACAGTGTCTCGCTGTGCAGTTCAGGCTGGCCTTGAGCTCACTTTGTAGCCCAGGTGGGCCTCAAACTCACAATGATCCTCCTGCCTCAGCCTCCTGAGTGCTGGGATGAGAGGCATGTGCCACCATGCCTGGCTCTTACATAGAGCTGAGAATGTGGCTGATGCAGTGAGAGGACGCTGTTCATGCACTTTCATGTTCATTTCCTTACTTCTCTGGCTCCTGTGCACCTACTATTTGCCAGGTACCGTGCCAACACCCAAGTGCTAATAACCTGAGCTCCCACCTAAGTTCACCAGTACACACAGTCCTCACATCAGTTGAAACTGAGTCTAGAAACATCTCAGGTAGGGAAGAGTTGGGAAAATGTGCTTCAGCTCCTTTCATTATTAACTGTTTTAATTGTACACGCTTGTGAGGCACAGTGGAGGTCATTTGGTACATATGTGCAGTAGCACAAGCAAAACCAGAGAAATGGCAGAATCAGAGACATGACAAAGGTTCAGCGTGCTGGGGACAAGAACGATACATCAGGATGGAAGAGCATAAAGTTCTCTGGCTTTGATATCGTCCATTCCATAAGAGTAAGAAATAGACAGATATATCCAGAGAACTGTCAGTTCCTTGGGGCCCCCAGTGACTGAAGGAGCAAACCTAATGCTCATTTAAGAAAAGAAAAAGGTTGGCCTCGGGCATGTGCCACTATTCATCCTCATGTAAATGTCTTTTTAAAAAAATATCAACTGGAAATGAAGCACTCACATTTAACACCAACATGTGTAAAAGGATCTCAGAACAAAGAGAATTTAAACATTTCTATGATCTAATAAGAGATATATACAGAAATAAGTAGTGGTAGATTGAATTTTTCTGGACTTCTCAATATCTTCTACCTTATCCCTACCTGAATTAGTACTAAGTTGGCCCATAATGTCTAGACTACGCTGTTCTGGACCATTGCAGAACAGATAGTCCCATAACCCAGGTATCTGCTCACGATAGATTTCAGAATTGGACTCTTATAGACAGTGACCCTCAGAGGTCAACAGGATATTAAAGGAAGGTCAGAAGGAATTGATAGTTGAGTTGAGGAGTTTTTAAACTGTCTTAAATCTTCAGCGTCTTTCCATTGTTTAACCTTGAGTGGCTCTGAGCTCAATTTCTTTGTCTATAAAATGGGAGAATTAATCCCAGCCTTCTGAGGATTGAATGTTTAAATATCTCCTACACCCATGCCCGAGTCAACTGATGTTTACAATGATTATTATTATTAATGACCTTCATGCTCCAAAAGCCCCTGCTTCAAGAAGAGAATTCTTCTTAAAGAGAACTTTGAGTACCCATGCCTCCAGAAGAGAAAATTCTAACAGAAGCAAAAAAGAAGAAATAATAAATATGTGAGACTTGGCATATTTGGCATTTTAAAATGTAGTACCAGTGATGTAAACTGTGAATACTTCTGAAAATGTTACTTAAGCAAAGTTTACTGATAAAAACTCAAATTTCAAAGATAGAAATAAAAATTAAAGCGACCCTGAAAACTTTGGAAGACTGGAACTGTATGTTCGCTAAAACCAACAGGAAAATCAGCAATGACAAGCAAGATGTGATATCATTCAGGTTAACAATAGCAACACAGCTCCACAAATGCAGATACCCAGGTAGGATTAGGCATAAACTGAACAAGATTTAGTTATAACTGGTCCAGCAGAAAAGAAGCAAATAGACATATTGGGGCACATCTGTTGCAGTAGAAAGAACCCTGGTTGGGCCAGAGGTGACCTGGGCTGGTAACTGTGAAAATGGTTGGACCCATTCTATGGCAATCATCTCTAATTGTTTTAGTTGCTGGATAGACAGGTGTCTAAGACTCTTCTAATGCATAAATTCTTTGTCCCTTGAAAAAAATGAAATAACTCATATTCGATATTGGTTGATATCCACTAGGTTTTTAAACATCACTTATCTTTACAACTCTTCAAAGAATATGAACAATCAAAGATACTATTTGAATGTATGTTGGTAAATACAACAAGCCTGGTAGTCATTTTATGGGCATCATACTTATTTTATAGGTAAGAATGCTGAGATTCAAGAAAGTTAGGTGACTTTCCAAAGTTACCCAGAAATAGCAGATAGACTTGATATTCAAATGCAGCTCTCTATTACTCCATATCTTTTTTCCTTCCCACTTTGTAATGCATTTTTCCTAGAGCATTAAATGGGAAAATTCAGAATGTGAGTAGGATGAAAGATAATAGAAATTTTATTCTACAATGAAATGATTCAAGGCAGGCGTGGTAGCGCTATAATCCCAGCACTCAGCAGTCTGAGGCAAAAGAATCACTGTAAGTTTGAGGCCAGCCTTGGCTGCACAGTGAGTTTGAGGCCAACCTGAACTACAAAGCAAGACCTATCTTCAATAAACAGATGAGTGATAGATGGATGGATGGAGGGATAGAAGGAAGGAAGGAAGGAAAGAGAAACAATGAATGAATTGCAAAGACAGTGGCTATTCATCTGATTCTCACATCAAATATCAAAATATATTCCAGTGAATTAAAAATTGTAAGGATAAAAATTAAGCTATGGTCAAACTACTGTGAAAATTTGCTAAATATACTGAAGAGGGAAAGGTGAAACAAGACTTGAAAACTTATAAATATGGCTCTAAAAATATTTTTAAATGCTCTATGGCAAGAAAGAATAGACAAGCTGGGCATGGTGGTACATGCCTGTAATTCCA
The DNA here is from genome assembly GCA_004027595.1 of Dinomys branickii. Classification (NCBI taxonomy): domain Eukaryota; kingdom Metazoa; phylum Chordata; class Mammalia; order Rodentia; family Dinomyidae; genus Dinomys; species Dinomys branickii. The sequence continues at coordinate 29,911 of PVLD010018432.1, read as the reverse complement.
GCATTTGGAAGGCTGAAGCAGGAGGATCACTGCAATTTGAGGCCAGCCTGGGCTACAAGGTGAATTCAAGGCCAGCCTGAATTGCACAGTAAAATCTTGTCTCAGAAAAGCAAAACAAGAAAGTACAAGGGTAAAGTTAAAGCAAAAAGTATAATACAAATAATAAACCAAGAAGAATATTTGCAAAAGTTATCTGAGATGGGGTACTAGTGTTTTAAGTAGCCAGATAAATTTTAAAAGAATGTAATAAAGTAGACAAAATAAAAGAACATTTTATATAGAAGTTTAAATAACCAATGACCATATGAAAAGATGCTTTACTGCATAACTGAAGAAATGCAAAATTTAAAAATACAATTATCTACTTATAAAAATAGAAAGGCTGAAATGTTAAAGTATATGCAATTATGATGGGTATAAAAATCATATATCATTTGTGGAAGCATACATTAATCCTATTTTTGGAGGTAATTTAGCAAAGACTACCAAAATTTTATTCTCATTTCCTCTTTTTTCTTTTTATTTTAAAAATTAAAAAAATAACAAATCAACAATAAAGACAAAATCAAAACAACACCAAACCAACAGAAACGATACATGACCTGAAAACAAAATGATAGGAATTAACAGTGGTTGCTGCATTACACACTGTTATCGTCAATGAAGTTGCTCATGCACCAGACTTGAGAATGTAAGAACATTTGCTACAGAGACCCTTGGAGCTAGGAAGTCTATTTCCAGGGAGTTTACCCTTCACAAAGATATTCGTAAGTGTTTCTGGTAAGCAAAACAGGAAACCACCCTAACCACATCAATAAGAATTTCACTAAACGCACTGGAACTTTGACACCGTGGACTATGAAGGTCCTATTAAAATATAAGGAGATGCGAGCTTGTATGAAAGATGTCCATATTTATATTGCTAAATGACAAATAATTAAAAAGTTGAATATATGACATCTTCTGCTTAATAAAGGTCAAATACTATACTAAAATACAGATGCTGAAAGAGCAGCCGAACTGGGGCGGGTGCTTGCATGCACTGAAGCGTTTCTAAGGAACACAAACAGAAACAGGCTCCGCTGGAATTGGAGATGGGAAGGGGTTTTTACCTTTTCCTTTTGTACCTTTTGGAGACAGAATTATCCACCATGAACATTTTTTAATGAAAAGGTAACCTGAGTGCTTGATAAGAGAAGAAATCATTTGACACATGAAGGTGTACACTTCAGCTTCCTATTAGCAAGGGTATGGATAGAATAGCCTTCCGTTTTCCTCTGCCTACACTGTCACGCATCTGACTCGGTGTGTAGCCTAGACAGTCTTAAATGACTGTCCTCGACCATCGAGCACATCAGGAATTTTAGACTTCATAGGGCCTCCAGCCCCAGGCAGCCTAACCGTTCCTTCCCTCTGAGGGGAAAGAAAGCTGAGATTCAGAAAGGTGAAATGACAGCCAGGTAGTGGGTGGTCAGCTAGACTAGGTTTCCCCAATGGACTTCCCAGCACTACTGTATAAGACATGCTCACCAGGACAGAAAGTCAAGGAAGAGGCAAGCAAAACTACAAAAGCAAATTAGGAAACTTGAACACAGTTGTTGTGAGAAGGCCAGGATAGGAACAGAAGATTCCTGATGTTCCAGGCCTGCAGACGAAACAAAGAGGTAAGCCCCACACCCACCTGCTGCTCAGTGTCACAGTCAAGGAGGATAAAGGAGGGAAAATAAGGTGACCCACTGTAGGTGTAGGTAAGCAGATCAGTTCTTTGTTCTCTCATGAGCCACAGCAACCGCCCAATTATGTTACCATCTGTACAAATCTAGTTGTTTGTAGGTACAAAGCTGGCCTAAGGAGAAACGCTTCTCAGGGTTTTGTCTTTTTCCACCTCTGACGCCCTTCTGTGGCAGACACAGAGTGCTTAGAAATTATATTGTATAGACTTACACTGAATTAACTCAAAAAAGATTTTAGTTTTACTTCTTACTAAATTTGACTCATTTTTTACCCTGGCAGTTTGGAGTTTGTTTTTAGATGGTCTGTTTCTCGTTCAGTAGAGCCTTACAATGGCAGTTTGCAACGACACAATGAACTCCAAGCACAATTTTTTCATTTTGTCAGAATTCATTATGGAATTTTGCCTATGAAATGGGGCAGTCAAGTTTATTTTGGAACAGGGCTCAGGGCTGTCTCACCAAGCTCCGTAATGATAGGCCGAGGCATTTGACCAAAGAGCAGCATTTGGCAGAGAGCCAGCCCCGTTCCTTCAGTGTCCCCAGAACCTCATCTGAATGCATTAGTCTGTCAGCACTTACTTGTCTGTGTACATTACACGTGTCTCTCTTCATTATCCTGCTTTCCCTCGAATTTTGAAAGCTCTAATCTACCCCCCAAATCTGGAAAACTCATAGGGGCTTAACAAATGAATGTATTGAAGTGCTAGTGAACACGGACGGATAAAAATGTTTCCACCCTAGTCAGAACATGCCACAAACACCACAAGATAAAATTTCATCTCTTCTATCTAAAAGTTATCAATTCTGTATGATGAAAATTGTTAAGCTAAAAAGCATGTGAGTGAAGTAGAAAGGGTTTGATGATATAAGACATAATGTTAGACATTCTGAGAGTTCTCAGAAGTTCCTTTCCTCTATCACAATGCAGGTAATATGCCTGAGATTTTTCTGATTTCCTCTCTTTTAGGTGAATGGCATTGACCTCCGTGGAGCATCTCATGAACAGGCAGCTGCTGCATTAAAGGGGGCTGGACAGATAGTGACCATTATAGCACAATATCAACCTGAAGGTCAGTCAGAGCCCAAAACTTAACAATGTTCTGGTCTGTCTGTGTGTGAATGTGTACCTAACATTACTGACCATCTTTGTTAACCGTAATCACTGCTGAATGTCTTAAAACTAACTATTGGGAAAATTAATATTTTATAATCAATGAACATGAGACTTTGTTATCTCTAATCTTCCAGAAAAACATCAGGCAGTTAGAAAGGCCACTGTGATGATAATAATTCAAATAAACAGCATCCAGAATCAACTTTATTTTAGTTTTGGTTGCCAGTGCCTACTCTAAAAACCATTAAGATATAGGAAACAAGGGGGAGAAATTTCATCTACAGAAATAGACCATGAAGGTAGATCTCATTCTCTCCTGTGCCGTTAACTTAACTCTAACACTAACGTGGCTTTAGGTGTTCCCTTTAGCCCTTCTTTTCTGTCTCACTTTTCTTTGTTTAGAATAAATCCCTGTAAGCACTGAGACTTGCCAATGTCATTGTCATCAACTGGGTTAGTAACTGAAAAGTTGAAGAGGTATCCTAAATTTGATTTGCTTTGTTCTCCTTTTTGGTTTATTTAAACATCTGTTTCTGTGATCAGAATGAGGTCAGTGCCACAAGGGGGTTGTTAACTATGGTGTAGTTTGTATCTCAGAAAATTCATGTATGGATTGTTCATTTGCTAGTGAAACATATCTAAGACACAAAGGTGGGCCAGACTTTGTGGCAAAAAAAAGAATATAGCTTTTGTGTATAAGCAATGCAGTTAATTTTCTTTACTCTGCATGGCTAGCAGAGTATTATGCAGCTAGCTGCACATGAGGGTACCAGGTGTCATTTAGGAACAGAGTCTCTGCCTGGGGGTATGGAACGGTTGGCCATTTCCAATGATTCTTTGTTAACTTCCTTGGTCTGTGGTTTGGAAGACTGAGGCTTGTGTCTTGCTTGTGGCAGGTTAGGTTTTATCATTAATGTTGGCTGATGCACAAAGCATGAACAAAATACCTTCTCCTATGTGTGTTCTGGGTGTTACTTTCGTTGGCACTGACTTTAGAATGAGAATTGGCAGGTAAGTTACATAAAACTTTTTAGAAATGTTTTGTCCTGTTGGCCTACACCAGCGATGCCAGAGAGCTGATGGAGAGGGGTTGTGTGATGATCAAAGATGAATGAGGATGCACCCAGGCACCACCTCTTCCCAGAGAGTTTTGGAAAGTCTTTTTGCTTCTTAAATATTAGCTGATTTGTTTTCTAAAAGAAGTAAATAGCTCCAAAGCTACCTATTGTAAAACAGAAAATGAAAAGGTCTGAGGTAGCACAATGTGATTAACAAATTCCAAGTCATACAGAGTAACAGTGTTTTCCTGGGACGCTCCCATCACCCTACAGCAGTTTTCCTTCCATCTCAAACCGTGTGCCGGCTACCATGGCCTGAGGTGTGTCATAAATGTCCCTGTTTTCCCATTTCTGAAAAATTTCAAATAATTCTGCAGGCTGATACGATGGCTAGATCTATGGTTATACCAATTAGCAACTTTTAGAAGTGAGCAAGTGTTTAATTAATCTTTGGCAGAATGATTTCAAGCTTTAAAGACCACGAAGATAAACATCTTCTAATTCTATCAGCATCCATCATCGTGTCTGCATTGGAGGGTCCTTACAGCTTCCTTTCCTTGAAGCAGTATACTCCGTTTGAATAATATGGTGTCCTTTATCAAGATGCCTATTCCATGAATGTTTTATAAATCACATAAATTAACTTTTCAAGTACTTCTAAAGAAACCTGCAAATAACTACCAAAAGCTTCTTTCAAAGTGCCAAGGTACAGATTGGATTTGCAGAATGACTTCCATATTTTAGGAGTCTAACTGTGGTCCAGTTTGTTACAGATTCAAATCAATCAGAAATGTGATAATAGCAACATGAAACAATCCATTTTATTCTACTCTTTGCACATTTTATGTAACCAAGCCTTAACTGAACTATTAGTTGGAATGGAAAGCTGATTGGATTTTTGTTTTAGTCATTTAGGGATATTTAAATTGTAAAATATCTTTAGGAAACAATGACCAATTTACCATTAAAATAAGTGAGATAAGAGATAAGTATGTTTTCAGATTCCATTAGAAAATCCTCACTAGGTCCCTTTGTTTGCACCAGCATTGTAATGGGCCAAGCTATTACAGCAAGTTAGCCTCAGCAAGAAGATAGTATGACAGCTCTTTCAGGATGGGTAAGAACTAGGTTGCCAGGAAATATATTTTCAGTCACATTCACCTAATTTATTGGAATTCAGTGTTTCTCAAGGTTACTAGATATTAGAAAAAATTTCCCTCCACCCCAAGTATTGTAGCATATTCGTCTTCCAGAAATTTTTTATCTTGTTGAGAAAAGACTTAGTAGGGATCAGTGCCCTCTGCCATATGACCAACTTTTACGGTAATAACAAACACTACCTCTAAGCATTATGGAATTTCAGAGGAAGCATAAGCCCTGGCACACAGAACAATGAAGTAGCACAGTGCTTCATGGGAATGTGGGAATGGAGGCAGACCTTAAAAGTCAGTGAGATTTCTATTTCAAAGAAAATACGTTGCTGAACTGTAATATGAAGAGCTTGGTGCGTGCAGACACCATCTCTGCGTTTTGCTCACTGATGATAGATGTCCGGTGTTATAATTGGTATTGCTTGAAGAGTTGCTGAACTAATGGATACAAGTTTATCACACCTCAGTACTGCAGTGTCCACTCGAAGGGAATTGAAGATTGAAGGGATGTTTAAACTGTGCTTACTCGCACTTTTCACTTTTGCTTCAAACACAGAAAAGAATTGCTAAATAAGTGTGTTGCAAAATGTGAAGCGTTCCAACTGTGCTTTTCATAGCACTTAGCACATTTCTGAAATAATTATTATGAGCTATAATTATCATAATGTAGCAATAAATGTCTTCTAAGGAAAAGTTCAGTCAGCAAAGTGGGACCAAAGATATTATTACCGACTTCTGAGCTTAAAATGAGCTTAGTCCTAGTTGCCTGCATTGCTGTATTCACCACCCGTCTTATTCATATGTAGTTCAAGGCACTAGAACTAGAGCCAATCTGAAGAATCTCATAGTGTTTCTCTCTGGTAACATGACTGTGACTGATTTTTACCACACTATTAAACTCAACTGTGTCATGTTCTTGCTTTAAAATTAACACGTGTTTTATTAACAAGAAGAAAAAAACCATGAAGTTGTTTTCTTAAAGATCATATATCTGATACTTCAGGAATAATCCCATTATCCACTACAGGAAGCTAATTCTCACAAAAACTTTAATCACCTAAATTCAATTTCTGAAGTTATTCCAATTGCACTTCACACAAAGCAACATAATCACACACACACACACACACACACACACACACACACACAGCCTTTCCTTTCCTGCCCTTTCCCAGCCCTTTTTCTCATTGCTTTCAGAATTACCTTTCTAAAAGACATGACCCAAATGTACTAGACACAAACCGCCTTCCCCTCATACCTTCTCCCAGCCACCCTCCATGCTTTCTCCCCGCCCATCCTGCTACCCGCACTGCCGCACCCTCCCCACTTCCCCAGCTGCAGGAGCCCACGCCCTGCTCCTGTGCCTGCTCCGGAGCTGCATGTTTCTGTACTCTCCTTGCAGATTTGCCTGCTGGGGTTTGATGTGCTCCCTTTACACCGTAGGCTTCCTATTCATCTTGAGGGTCTACATAATGACTACTTACACTTTTTAAACTTCTGAAAGTTAATTTTGATAGCACTGATGCATTAAGAAGACATTGATGACAACCTAGTTATACATTCCTCATGACACATCTAACACAGCATTCCTGGCTAATAAGTACAGGTGAACGTTCACAGTATTTGTTGCTTTCTCACTTATATAAAAACAATTAAAAAATAAGGATGAAAGATAAAAAAATATTTGATGTGCGATCATCGACTCAAGTTGAAATAATAAACCACCAGATATTTGGAGAATCATGTGAACAAGAAAAAAATGACTGAATAAAGCACAGAATATAAATAATTCCCAATCTGTCTCTATGGGAAAAACAATATCTCTTTACCTTTAATTTGAATTAAACCTCAAACCATTGTGGTAGACACTGCAGGTAGGAAAGAGAGAGACCATGGTTATCTGCAAGCAGATAACCTCTACTTGAGGCACTGGAGGGGTCTGATTTCCTCTACTCTTTATTCTTTAGGAGGAAACTTGAGTTCCTAAAAGTCCTAAGGACAGTTAATTATTTCCAGGAGACTCATAAGCATATGTATAGTATATTTTGTGAAATTGTGGCAGAGTAGCCATGTAATTTGTCCTTCAGTTATACATTCACTCAAACAATAGATATTATTTTCTTATTATGCTTCAGTGAATGTTCTTTAAAAATGACAAAACAGTGAACCCAAAAGACCCTTTCCAGTATGAAATGTCTCAGATGGTGATGAATAGTATAAAGAAATATTCGACAGAGTAAAGATATAATGATAGAAAAAAAGATATACTGTCCAGGGAAAATTATGTCAATGAAGTGATATTTGAGCAAATATCTTTTTAAAAATGAGGAAACCACACAAGAGGCTGGGGGAACAAATGAATTAGTGTAGAGTCTTTTTCTACTTAATATGCTCTATGGACCTGTAGCATACACAGATTATTAAGTAACAGTTTCTTAGCAAGGCAAAGCTCTCGAGTCCTAATGCAGCCTTACCAATTGAGCTCTGCACTTTATCTAGACCCCTAGGTGACTTCTGTGCACATTAAATTCTGAGAAGTACTTCTCTAGTTCTTGGGAACCATGCAGATATGTAAATGAATCTTAAGAAAGCCCTTAAGCTATCACTGTAAAATATCATTGTATCACTTGCTACTATATATTTTAAAACAGAAACTTGATGCACTAATCCTTTTCAACTTGTGAGGCTAATTCCAAAGAAAGAATAAGCTATTCATTGAGGAAGATGTGCAACCCTGATCATATCCGGTGTAACCAGTGCCATAGATCTTAACTACAGCTGGACACTCATGGTGCATTTCTCAATGGGGGTCACATATAAAACGAAGGCTTGTGATGAATATGTGACTTACCCTTAAAGAACACAGACACCTTCTGTACCTGAAGGTTCTCAGAAATGGAGTACATAACATCACCCAAGAAGCTTATTTATAATGTGAGACATAGTTTTTTCTTTAAATCAATGTCTGTGCAGGTTTATGCATATGAATGAACAGCTGTGGCATGTTGAAGTATTTTCCTAAGGCCAATAAAGCATCTTAAATGCTCAGGCAATATTTGTACAATCCAGCTGTGGACCTTGGTCAAAAATTATATCAGTATCATCAGGGAACATTTAAAATGGGCTTTTGGGATTAAAAAAAAAATACTGTGGCAGACTTTGGACTTAAAAGAAAACTAAGTATCTGGAAGAACCCTAAACATGTCAACTTTTGCTATTTCATCTTTATGAGTTTCTTTTTTTGCCAATTTAATGAAATGGTTAGGGTATATAAATTATACACCAATTAAATTCAAGCTAAAAATAATCATCCTTGACCTCAGGTGATATAGAAGAATAAGTTCCATCACTTGAAATTTTTTTCATTAACATTATATCTAACAATACATAAGAAGAAATGAATGCACATCATCCAATGTAGTCAACTGGATGGATTCTATGTGGTATAACTAGAATCACTAAGAAACAGAAATTAAAAATTATAAGACAGATCCTCTTGTGGTGTTTCTCCACTTCACAGACAGGGGAACTAAAGTTCACTCAGCATCCACATAGGAGAGCAGTTCAATATCTTAAAAGTCCCAGAGTTGCTAAAGCTAAGGCTAGCCAAGCAGTGGTAATTTTCTTAATTCTTTTAATCCTTTCAGTGGTACTGGTAATAGGATGTTGCTTAAGCATAATTCAATAAGATTATTATAATAAAATGGACATAAAGAGCCAAAGAAGTCTCAGGAAGCCTGAGGGCTTTCTCATGTATACAAACATATTTCTAGCCCGTTATTTTTGTCAACTGCCATTGTTCATGTATCCAAATTGAATTACATATAAATGAACACAGTCCTCACTATATCACCTTTGATTGTCTACAAAATTTCAAGATGTTATAGCGCTGTGAAAGAAAGTTCCAAGAGACAAACAAAAGAGGAATTTACAAGACAGACTTAAAATAGCTGTTATATTAACTCCATTTTTTGGATGCTCCACTGACGGACCTCCACATCTGTTTGAATATCTTCTTATATAAATCCTTAAATTTAATAGTGAATAAGGATGCAATTTTTCTTTCCCTGTTTCTGAATCTGTGGGTAATGCTTTACTGACCAGACCCAACCCATATCAGTTTTATGAACATCGATTCCTCTGTTTGTTAGTTAAGATGATTACAAAGGTTTTATTTAAGGCTCTTTTTGGCTGGCAGTCTATGAAATTCAGGCATATCATCAAAGAACAATTATTACAAAGAGGTAATTTCAAAATGTTCTCCTTTTATTCAACATATTTTAAGCAGTTACAAATTCTGTTTTCCCAACTTGGATAAAAGGGCAAAATCTATAACCATGTATCAATTGTTTTCTAAATATCCAATAGGATATGAACTCTTTGACACTCATTTTAAATTTAATGCAAGTAGAAGTACTTATTACTTGTTGAGGGTTTAAGACTAACACATTTTTATGTACCATCTCATTGCAGATTCATTGCAGCTTAAACTTTATCATTTAAGTAAATTAATATAGTCACTAAGCTTGGAAATGAATTTATTAAAGCTGAAAGGAAATAATATGAAAATAAACAGCTTCAGCAAACCAAAGATGCAGAAAATTTGAACAGTGGAGATGTCTTAAAATTTCAAAATCATGAGTAGTAGCCTTTCTAGTATGGAAAAGCCATGCATCTTTAATGTGCTTTATAGATTTATTATTCAAATAGGATTCCTGTTATACTCATTGACTCAATCTGTAAAAGCCAAAAGTATCCAGATTGCACTTTGGTTCAAGATAATCTTGAATCTGTCTCAGTTTCCTCCCATTCATTATATCCCCGCTGCTAGGAATAATTCACTTTGTTAATAAGGAGATGCTGGCACACTGAGAAAGCTAAGTAACAGCAGCACAAGACCCACTCATGAAATCTACATTTCACTAACCCGTACTAAATTCTTCCAAAGTGACACATTGTTCTACATATTGGGGCTAGAAAGGTGGGCAAAATAGATTGAACCCCTTCCCTTAAGGATCTACAGTCAACACCCTAAAGTCACTCTGATGAGCTCTACCGGCCAAGGCGAGGGCTCTAGAGAAACGAGAACTTGGCTCAAGACTCTTAGACAGTAGATACTCGAGTAACCTCTTAAAATAGTCAAAACCACACCAAACAAATAAAAAATCTTGATCTACACTGCAGGGTCAAAAAAACATTCCAGGAAAATAAAACTTTCTTTAATCTAAAGAGTAGGTATTAGTTTGTCAAAGCACATTAACAGGAGCGATAACGAAGTGTCTCAGAGAGCAAGGTGAGTGACGTCTTCCTGTGTGGAGAAGAGCGGACGGAGCAATGGCGTGACTGAAAGCCAAGCAGAGAGAGCGGGCAACGCAGTGTGCAAGGGGAGGAGGTGGAGGCGGGTCACACAGGGCTGTGCAAGGGCTGGATTTTTTTTTTTTTTTTTTTGCCTGAAATCAATTAGAAGCTGTTAAGAGGCTTTAAGCCAAAGGTAGCTAAGATCAGCTTTACTCCTCAGAAAGACTGGGTCTGGCTGCTGCACAAGGAATGGTTGAAGAGCGCAGAAGTGGCTGGAGAAGGACTGCGAGGCTCCCTACCTCTGGAATACACGTTCAGAGATCCCAGGAGTTGGGAACCATAGATAATACTGAACCCTATCAATACTATGGCTTTTTTTCCTACGTGTGTGTACCTGTGATAAAGTTCAACTTACAAACGAGGCATACTAAGATTCACTGCAATAACTAGTATTAAAATAGAACATTTGAAACTATATACTATAATAAAATCTATGTGAACATGAGTATTTTTCTCTTTCAAATATCTTAATATCCCCCTACGTAGAGTAATAGTTCTGGAGCAGAGTTGGCCGTAGGTCTCTGAAACTAAGGGAAAAGAAGCCCTGGACAATAAGGAGACCGCTAAGCTGAACACTACTCTAGGTGAGAAATGGTGGTTGGATCGGAGTGGTGGTGTAACGTGTGAAGAGAAGTAGACTTGGGGGAAATTGGTGGTAAAAGCAACAGTCACACAGATTGACTTCCTGAAGTACAGAAATTCACGAATCTGTGATGTCGTGAAAACATGGCAAAGCATTATCAAATACTAAAAGACTAGTAAGCCCTGTAGAGAAAAGTATGTTCTATCCATCCTGCTATGCATCCTCTAGCATGGGGTTGGGCTAAAAGTAGGCATTTAATAACCATAGATAAAATGAAAACATGACTCCCATACCTAAGTATATCTATTTTATAGAGATTTTCTGCCCTTTTTATTTTAGCTCAAGCCAACTAAAATGTCAATAAGCAAAAAAAGACAGAAAAAGGGAGGTGGTTTCAGGGCAAAGAATAATTACACCAGCCCATGGGGTGCACTGTCTACGTGCCTGATGTCATTCTAAAGCCTCCATGTGTGCTAATTCACGTAAAGCATGCAAGAACTTTTCGGGGAGGTCCTATTGCTTGACCCGTTTAAAGATGCAGTGACTGAGACAGAGGACAGGTGAGTAGTTTTCTCAAGGTCACAGAACTAAGGGGTAGAGTAAAACTAAAATTCAGCCTGAGGCTCCAAAACTCCAAAACAACCAGAGCACTGGACTGCTTCTCATAAGAGGAAAGATTCGTGTATGACAAAAAGGTTTGAGAGAAAGAAACGGGATGGATGTGGAGAAACCCAGGGAGGAAAGAAATAGCAGGAGAGGGATACAGAAGGAACCAAAATGTGTTTGATAAACAAACGGAAACAGGAGGGCTCAGGCAGACAGAGTTGGCAGTCCAGCTCTCAGGCGTCTGAGAACAGAGGCCAGCAGCATGGGCTTGAACAGGAACAGATACAGCTGAGTGTTTCTCTCTTTCCCTCTCCCCCCCTTCCTCTCCCCTCCCCCTTTCTCTCCCCCTCTCCCTCCCCCTCCCTTTGCCCCCTTCTCTCTCCCTAATTGTCCTTGTGTTCTTTTGGGGACATGGGAGTCTTTGGCCTGTGGTTTGGCTCTAAGAATAATTGTGGTCCCAACTTGTCATAAAAGCAATCAGAGAGAGGGCTTGCTGCTCATTATCTGTGAACCTTGCCTAGTGACAGCTGTGCCTGAAAATCTCCCTCTGTAGCTTAGGGATAATTGTACCTTTCCAAGTTGTTGGAAGAGTTGGGGAAGTGGATCTGGACTGTTTGGAATGTCAGGCATCTGTACAGGACAAGCGGTACAATACCCTCAACAATCAGCGTGTCTGAAAGCACTGAGCCCTCTCTGCTCTAATCAGATCTTCGAACTGTGCTAACTGTTCTTGAGAGAGCTGAAGAGCTCCAGAGTTTGGAAAGCAATAGTAGTGAAAGGTTCCAAGCATAAAAACAGACACACACGGTTCAGACTCCTGCTCCCATTAACAAATGTGTAGCTCCTGACAAATTACTGCACCTCTTGGGATCTCATTCTTTACCTGTAAAAAAAACAGACTCACACCTATCTCGCAGAGAAGATTAAAGGGACTGTGTGAAGTGATAAGCACAGCTGTGGACAAGCAGATATCAGTAAGTGATAGCTTCCATCTGTGTGATAATTATTCAAAGCCCATAATGGGGTTGTGATGTGGAGAGAGAGCAAACAAACTCAGAGGGAAAGGGGGACACAGACCTCTCGGCAGGCTGTGGATGGGAGCCTTTGAAGGGTTCTCTCAGTAACCAGCTGCCTTCTAGAAGGCGGTGTGTGAACGTGGACGTGTCAAAGAGGCTCCGGCAGAGTCCACTGCGGGAAGGGCAGGAGTAGGGGTGAGAGCACAGAAGGCACCTGGGCCCTGCCCTCCACCCATCCCACCACAGCTGCCTTTGTTTCTCATGCTTGGTCTTAGATACATGATCAGATTCAAGGATTCTGCCAGCAAAACACAGTTTTGAAAGCTATTCACATTCATTAAAATATTTATGTGATTAGGGTCTACTAAAGCTTCGTAAACTCAGTTCATTCCCCCATAAACTGGTGCTTTTCTTGACTGCTATGTTCTTCGTGCCTAGAGCAGTGCCTGCAGCACAGAGGGTGCTCAATAAATATTTGCGGAATGAATGAATGCCTTTGAGTGCATAAACTAAACAAATGTTGCAGTTTCTCTTTGAAGTATGGTAGCAAGGTAAATCCATCCCCCTGAAGTCCAATCACTGACCTTTGGGGCTAGCGTGTAGCTCAGTTGGTACAGTACTGCCCAGTATGCCCAAGGCCCTGGGTTTCATCTATAGCACTAGGAGGGAATGGACTGATCTCCAGTGCTGAAAAAATAGTGCTGTGAGAGCAGGTTTTGTGTTTGCATGAATGATTCTGACATTTCTGCAAAGACATTCTCAGTTTCACTTTCGTTGTGTTGTTTATGGCAGCAAACAATTCAGCAAACAAATGTTTTTCCTAACAGGCCTAAAAGTTAGTTGTCGGGCTTACCCTTGACACTTGTCCTTATGCCTTAGGATGCTTTCCCAAATTAGAAATAATTTTTCAAATATTGGATTTTCTTTCACTGTGATTATTGTAATACCCAATGTGCTTTAAATTGCCGAGGGGTAACATGCTCCAAAAGAATTCTCCATTTAATTGTTCTTCATGAACTGGTATAGTTTTCTGCCATAAAAAATGGAACATTTAATATTCTTTAAAGAGGTTACAGAGTCCAAAGGGATAGGAAATCAAGGTTAATGCCTTACTGTTCCCGTGGAAATATGGGCAAGCATTAACTAGTTTCATACAACAGACATCATCAAATTAAGATGTTTGTAATCCTTTTCTATATAATGGTGCATAAATTCCTCTTTGTTTTAAGTGATTGATTCCTTAGTAATATAAATAACTACCCCCATTTTATCTAAATTTTTCGTATTATTGTTCTCTTTTAAATTCCTGAAGTTCTTAAAAATAGGTGTCAAAAAAAAAAATCAGTATCACTCACTGTGGGAGAATTTTTCCTGAAAACAAAAAGAGAAACAGTAAAGTTTTAGCGACAGTTCCCCACTGTAGTATACTAGTAGTGAGCAGGAATGAACGTGCCAGGCCTTCTAGAGAAAACACAGTTATCTATGAAACTGCAGACAAAAGCTTGCTTGAAAGACTATGGTGAGAAATAATGACTGGCTCCACAATATCCATCAAAACGAAGCTGATAAAAATCCAAAAAACTGATTTTTGAGGGGTGAGGGCAGGATGGCAGGACGACATGCAGAGAAAACTGCTGAGGAAAAGTGAATGTTCTCAGCTTGGGCAGTACTCTTTACTGTTAGGAACACGTTTTCCCCTCCTTATAAGGGATTCAGAAGAAGACATTTTCAGTAATCTGCAGAAATATGCATATTTAACCTTATAGGAAGTGAAGAAAGCGGATTTTCTTGTTTCTTTGTTCATTTGGTGGTGGGTGATACTGAAATGTTAAGTGGTGCATTATTGTAGCTTTTTCTCTGTGCTGTTAAATTTCTCGCATAGATTTTGCACTTTCTAGTTGTCATTCTATGTCATTGTCTTCCCTATGAACCAAAAAAAACTCCAAAAAATTAGAGAGCCTGAGACTATAGAACAAGCTATAAAGAAAATGCAAATGTGTCTGGCCATAAAATGTAAAGTTTCTTATTTTTTAAAATAAGAGTTGATCTTTAGAAAAATTAAATGCACTTATCAAGCATTTATTCTATGTTGGGCCCAGTGTTGTTCTTACACGCTTGTCACCCACATCCCACATCCGCGTATCGGAATGCGTGTCTCCTCTCCGCCTCCTCTCCCGGCTCCTCAGCTGCATCCTCTCCTCGCACGTTATACGCAAATGAAACCAAATCACTTATCATTCGCCGGATGCACCGTAGAGGTTCATTTTCTGACACTTAGCAATTACGACTTAACTGCCCCAAGTCCTTTTCTTCTTTTTCCCACTGGACAAATTCTTTTTCTTTCAAAGCGCATAGGAGAGATCATCTGCAGAAACTGTGGTTTTACTGCATTACTGTACAACACTATTCTCTTTGCTGCTCTAATACCTTTTCTCGTATTTCTCTCTCAGTCTTTGACTTAGTGTAAAGAAATTTCCAGCCTTCCACAAAAGGGAGCTTCATCAGGGAAGGCACTACCTGTAGTAGGTGGGCAATAAGTGTTTGATGAACGACTCAGTGGATCACTGAAGATTTGGGTGCCAGTAATTTAAAAAAATAATAAATAGAAAACAGTTGATGAGAGACTTCCCAGAGTTCCTGCTATCAATCACCATGAATGGTGCACATATTAAGGAATTAACCAGATTCAATGATACTTAAAAGTCATAAGTGAATTTGGAAAGAATTAGCAACTAATAACTGTCATCATCATTATGGAGTGCCCAGAATCTTAAAATATTTATACATGCTATACCATGTAATCCCTACAGAGGAAACACCTTTTATCTCTCTCCTGTAGCTAAGGGAATACATTTGCATAGATTGCATAACGATTAAGTGGCCTGCCCGGTGCTAGTGCCCATTGGCAGTGCTGCACCTCAGAAGTACCAGAACCCAGATTTCAGCTACCACCGTTAGGTTCTCTCTTTCCTGGTCCCCTTTATTTTAGAAAGAAGAAGAAGAAGGCCAAGGTCACACCACTAATGTAGTCTAAGTCCGTGGATTTTATAGCGTTTTCCCTTCACAGCGTCTCAGCATCTGCTGAGCCGCTTTGTACTGCGGAGCCCCAGTGCTTTTGAACTCCCGTGTGCTCCAAGACAGCAGTGTTAAATCTGGCAAGATATTGCTTAATAGAATACTCACCAAGTGCCTGAGCGAGTGAAGGTGAAGGACAGTGATTATGGTTTAAAAATGGATATAAAAAGAAAGCAGATTACCACTGAAGTGAGCATTTCTGAATGTCATTTGGTCTAAATGGAACCCTGATTAGGAAGAGAAAAAAGACATCTGAAAAGGTCAGAGAAAGAAAAATAGTAGCAATTTTAAATTTCAGCTAAGTGCCTGAAATCTGGAGCCTTGCCCTCCAAAGCTCTGCTCTGAAGGATCTGGTGCAGAAGGTCCAGTTGTAACAGGAAACTGCGCGTAACTCTAAAGAGGGAACAGACTTGGCTGACAATCAGTTAATCTTGTTTGAGTAGAATAACATGAAATATATAAAAATATGTTGCTGAGGAATGAACAGCCTTAGGCAGCAGCAAAACAAAGACTTGTACAAAAGACAAAAAATGTATCTGAAATGAAAAAACTCTAAGAAGAATGTGGACTTTTTTCAGCAAATATGCATTATTTTTCTAGTCGTAGACTTGAGATTGTAAATAAAATGGTCTTGATGAGCCACTGGAAAGTAAGTATTCTGAAAGAAGAAATCTTGCTGTTTTATGAAGAGAGACAAAGATGTTTAGAAAGAAGAGCAGAATAAAAAGTTTTTAATTAAAAAATAAAATTTTTAAAAATTTTTTAAAAATAAAATAAAAATAGAAAAAAGAGCAGAAGTCAAAACCAGGGCTTCTGCTGTCTTCTACCTGTGTGACCTTGTGATGATCAGTCAGCATCTATAAACTTCAGATTTCTTATTTGTGGAAAGGAGTTAATAATACCTACTTTACAGGGTCATTTCAGTGAATAAATCATAATAAAACCCTTGGCCAATAGAAATGTTCAGTGTTGACTACTAAAATAATGAAAGCTAATATCGCAGGTACTAATATATGCTACAGTATTCTACATATTCCAGGTATTCATTTGTGTGAGCCCTAAAACAAAACTATAAGATGGAGATTATAGTTGTTCCCACTTTAGGGGTAAAGAAACCGAGGCACAGAAGTCAAAGGCTACATGATTCAAACTCTGGTCTGGCTCAAGCATTCTGGTTCTTCATTATGTTACTTTTCATAGTAAAATGACAAGCTATTTTGGTTTATTCATGATTTATCATTATGTAGTTACCTGTTTATTTGTTTCATATTCTTTCTTCACCGAGTTAAAAATAAGCTCCATGACACCAAGTACTTTGACTAACTTGTTATTGATAGCAATTAAGAATATCAGGCACACGGAAAGGATTTTAAAAAATTATTTAAGGCATGTTGAACTATGATTGTTTTTATTACTGGTTAATAAGAGTGTTAGCAATTCATAAAAGATGAAAGAATTGAAGAAACAATAAAAGGAAATATATGTAAGAAAAGATTGTAAGAGATGCAAAAACATTGGTAACAATGACTCAAGTCACTCCTAAAAATTAACACACAGTTTATTACATAAAACAACTTTGGCAAAATACATGGCACCTATGTTTTCCCTTAATTGTTGATAACAAAACTAAAGGCAAACACAGTCTCATTTTCCCTCATTTTCTGAACTGATAAGAAAAAGGAACACACTGGAATTGAGCATTCTCAAGGAACCAGAGACAAAATAGCAAAGACAAATGGTTTGAACTCATAACTCATTATTTAAAAAAGCCTTCGGTGAAACGTCTCAACACTAACCTTCATATCCTGATTGCTTAAAAGAAGAAAATATGATAATAGCATTTGTCAACATCCAAGTAACTGAACAAAGCACAATGTCAAGGTAATAAACTGGACACTACATGCTCCCAAACTTAAGATTCTTGAGGAGCTGCTTTTCATTTACTACCCATGTCTACATCTCAGACAAGGAGATCACATCATGTTATTGTGTGTATTCAGGTAGTCATTCTGATGCCATTGCTAGATAAGGAAACAATTTCCTCTCTGTCCAATTAGAGAAAGCCATATGTACACTTCATGTGCCCCCTTTATCCCAGCTCTTCACTGGACCCTGGGAATATAGTCCCAGCTCAAAGACAAAAATAATCAGGGTCTCTTTGACTACCATGTCTGCCTGAGGCATCTGTCTGCATGCTTGCTTCTAACCCTGGGTGTGGGAATTTTATTTCAATCTCTGTTCAAACTGCAGCATGTTGTTGACGCTAGTTAACAGGGCTCAGACACAGTCTGTGGTGCACAAATGGGCATTTTTGTGATTCTGTTAAATGACAAGCCCAAATCGAAAGTCATTTTCCTGTCTACAAAACAACTGTGTAAGAATCAGAATTTTGGTTTAGAATATGTTGATAGTATGGAACTTAAACAAGACAGAAAACAAAACTACTGTCTTTAAGTGTTTCAATGTATTCCTCTGAATAACAGTAATAAGAAACAAATGGTATTTGCATTTTATTCTCTACCCCATTAAGCTGTTAATTTTTCATCTCAGGAGTTCAAGAGAAAGCAAACATTTTCAATAATTGTTTTAAAACTCTGATAAAAGAACTCGATTTATCCGTAACATTAAGAGATCCCCTAGGGCTTTCATTAAGCTGCATTTTTGCAATGCCAGGACAAAAACACAAAACAGAATAATGACAGCCAACACATTCTCCCAACCTTAGTTCTCTCCAGCTGGGAGTTGAGGTTGGAGGAGAGATGTCATTTTAATGCCTTATGAAGTGTAATACACAATATTCAAAAAAAGTTTTAAAGGATCTTGCCAAAAATCTGGATCACATCCACAACAAATCTTCTCCACCTGCCAACACCTACTAGCCTAACTTCTTGCAATTTAATTGCTGAGTTTATCTTTCCTCATGTATGGGACAGACCACAGACATCAAATCACCTGTTACTACAGTGGCTAAGACAGAGCACCTGCTGAGTGGAGAAAGGGGCAGTGTGGTGAAACGGTCAACACAGGGACTCCCTGGGTTCAAATCCTAAGTCTGTCACTTACTCCTTGTGAGATCTTCAGGAAGGTAACTTAACCTCTCTATATCAGGCTTCTCAACAGTAAAATGAAATAATAATCACTACCTTAGGGTTATGAAAATGAAATGCATTGACATTTGTAAAGCTCTTATGATAACTAGTGTGGCTCACATCTAACTTTACCACCAAGGCAAGGTCAGTGAGATGAACCTCCTACCTCCCCGTCACCCACTACCCCCCACAGAGCAACGGGCTGTGAGGTTTCCATCTCGCATGAACATCGCTCATTCAGCTTGCTTTAATCTGACTTTGCCTGGCTGGATATGGTCATTCATTCCATAGCTCTGTGATGGACATCTGCCATACATAAGCTCTCTTTAGGTCCAGGAGCTGAGTGGTAGGACAGAAAACTGTGCCCTCCTCCTGCCACAGCCATTGGTGACCTCCAGTGTGATTTTTCTAAGCTATGTACCTGTCTCAGGAGAACTGGTAACTACTGCTTGGCTATTTAGGTGTTTCTTACTATGCAGAAGTTCTGTTGGGATTGAGATAAGCTCCTGTGAGACATACTTCCTTTCATGCAGAAATGATTTCTCTCTCCTGAACAATCCTTCTACCATTAGAATTCACCAAACAGTTCTCAGAGGCTTTTGCTTGACCAGTATCAGCTGTGCTTTCTGCAGTGGAAAATCTCCAGTTGTTCTAGACTAAGTGCAATGCCTGTCTTATGAACAGAACTGCTTGACAAGAGTATGGTCTCTGACACAAAAGAGGAAATCAGTTGTCTTTAAAGTGAATTATTAATTGAAAACTAGAAAGAGAAGTGTAACTTTAAGAATGATGTTTTAGTCTGAATGTGTCCAGATGGAAATTTCAGAGTGTAATGCATGTCTCGGCATAATGAATTTCAATTCTATGATGCTGCACATGTAAGATGAAGGATTATTTTATGTTTCATTGAGAAAAGACTGCCTGATGTAACTTGAAATGCTACTGTAAGATGCATCCTTAATTCAGAGATGTAAATATGTGAAAAGATTTCCATTTTGCAAATGCTGAAATACAAATGATCATTCCCAGCTTCCTTGCAGCTCACATGGTAGGCACTCTTGTGTTGCATGGGTGACTTGGGTGGTGCATACTGTACTTTTCTCTGTGCGTTCTTGATAACTTCATCCCTTTCATTCTCAATCGAGAGCAACTCATAATGTAAGCGAATGTATGAATGGAGCTATTATTGAAACAACCTTGATTCACATTAATTTATTAAAAATCAGTGTGAAATTTCAGGTCTTTGAGTATAATTACTGAAATGGGATGTATCAACACATAATACACAACAGAACAGGACAAATGTCACAAGTTAGTAAGACGGTAGTGTGATAGTCCTGTATGAGGAGCTTTGCCTTCTTGGGTGGACAGACAGAAAGCACAAGAGGTATAGAGCCTCAGAGAAAGGTAAATACATTTGTCTCAGATTTTAGCACTCTTTAAGATAATTACAAATTTAGATACAAGCTGGCAATTGGACAGATATCATGATCTTCACTGATAACATCTGATAAACCCTAAATAATTTAAGATTTTAAAAATAGGGAACATTTAGAAAGAAGCAGTCAAGATGCACTAAAGTCCAAGAGCTACCCCAGAACTGCTCCTCCAACCTCTTCTTCCGGTCATAAGTAGTCCATGTTTCCCAACTTCCCAGGCACAGAGCAGGGTCAAGAAGGCTGGAGCATTGAGAGGCCAACAAACAAAATTTATGCAGCATAAATCTGAAAAGGAAAAAATAGTTAAACCTTGAATGGTGTTATACCTGGTGATAAGAAGGTTATCCTGAATCTGGGAAAGGTGGTACACACCTCTAATCTCCTTCATTTGGGAGGTTGAAGCAGGAGGATCCCAAATTCAAGGCCAGGATCTTAGTAAAATCCTGTCTCAAAATCAAAACAGCTGGGGATATAGCTCTGTGCTGCTAGATTCAAGCTGCAGTACCACAGGTAGACTATTCTTGGCACAATGAGGAATATTCATAGGTGTTAAAACAAGGGAGTATTCTAAAAACATCTCCCACGAGGTATCTTTCTGGGCAGAAAGGTAGAGCAAGATTAAGGAGAGAAAGAGGAGTTAATAAACTGCTAGTTATCTAGACAAGCGACTAGCGCTAAACCAGGAAGGTGGAATTAGAAATGGAGAAAGGGGCCTGGGTGCCTGGTTTGTCTATTTGGAGACAGTTTTCTAGAACGGATGGAATTGATGATGTTAGAGGACAAGAGTTCAGGGAATGAACTGGAAATCTAAACTTTTTTTTTTTTTTTTGGCGGTACTGGGGATCGAACTCAGGACCCTGCGCTTGCTAGGCAGGCGCTTATTCCACTGAGCTATATCCCCAGTCCCTGAACTGGAAATCTAGACAGGAGCAAGAGCCTACGTTTGGGACCTGGGTCTCCTATTCTGCTCTGTGTAATTCTGTGAGCCCACTTTAGCACTAGTAACTATCATTCATGGGAATATAAACTAGACTTGTTAAATGTGACACTATGTTCTTTCCATTCAGCTGGAGCCTAGTGATCATTTCAGCTTACCAAGTGCCAAAGTCTTAGGGAACTGAACTTCAGGGGCTTACAAGGAGCTCATGATATGGCCCAACTGAAAGTAACAGCTGAGTTCATTTATTAAGCAGTTCAACTGTCAGTGCCTTAGATTTTATATAAGTGAACAGAAGTCACCAATGGAAGGAAAGTTAGTAAGTGCTCTCTACCCTACAAAATTCACAAACCAAATTGAAATTATCCATTCTGGGATGATTTAACAAAATATCTTCAGGGGCTTCAAGATTCCCTTTTGATGGCCTACTTATTGATTCTGGAAGCTGGGCTGAGCTGGTAATTAATCATCATTGTGATGATTAATTTTGCTTCTGAACCTATAGAACCTATAAAACCTTCCCTAATAAAGAATAGTAGTTTGGCTGGCCCAGCTTAACTGCTGCTGTGAATTTTACTGCTATTTATCATCTTAAACCACCATGAGAACAAAGCCCTCCAAGTTCTGATCTAACATTCTATAATTTTGTGTCAATAGGAGTCTCCTTAAAGAAGGAAGTCACTTCTCAAACAGGTAGGGTGATGGAACAGCATCAGTGTAATTTGTTAGCCAATGGGTACAGAGAGGACCCACTATAAACTGAAGTCCCACAACTAAAAACAATTAAAAGCAGCTGGAAACCAAAGGCATTTGCTAAAGCCTCCAAGGTCATAGTCCTGTTAGCGCAAAGAAAGCCTAACGTAATCAAGCACATTTTGAAAAGAGATTTTACGTGTCCCCGTCCAAGCTGGTGTTTACTGTGGGAATAGCCCTCTCCAAGCAGCCTGTGTTCTTGCATGTCCTTTGCTTTGGAACATACTCTCTGACACTCACTACCCCCTCTCATCTCTCAGTTGTCTGTCAACTCAAACAATCTGTCCTTAGGCCAGACATGGTGGCACACACCTGTAATCCCAGCATTCTGAAGGCTGAGACAGAAAGATTGCTGCAAGTTTGAGGCTAGCTTGGGGTACAAACTGAGTTCAAGGCCAGCCTGAGCTGCATAACATGACCCTGTCTCAAAAAAGGACAAAAAACCCTGCCCTTCTTCCTCCATGGAGCTTCCCAGTTAATATTTTCTGTCTTCTGAACCATCATTGTACTTTTGATGCATAGACACAATGCTTAGTCATAGTGATCTGTGCATATCTTATTCTCTCCTTTGAGTCAGTATTTTTCTGCTTCACCTCTGTGCCTGGAAAACTTTAGATACTCAATGCATATTTCTTGATTGAGTGAATGAAGTAATCAGTTAATTCAGTGACAATAAGTGAGCATGTTCTTTAAAGTGTACCTTCTTTATAACCATGAGAAGCATCTATTCTCTATCAAAAGTTCAGCACTTGTATCCATAAAAATATTACCATTTCAAGATGATAAATATCCTGAGACATAACATAAATAATAGGATTGCAGGCAGTATTATAAGTAAAGAGAACAGTGATGTAATCAAAACCAGAGTGACCAACATAGGAAGATGGATTGCAAGTGTGATGTATCATTGTTAAAGGTGCTTTTATTACCATATTGAGCCAAGCACGGGGTAAGCAAAAGATACACACTGTTTTCTATAATCTCCAAAGAAACTTGTGTAGTACAGCCCTGTGTTTCCCCTCATCCTACGGGTTAGGAAACAGAGGCTGGAAGAGACCAAGTAACCTGCCCTTGATTGCTCAGCCCTCACACTGGGTTTCGGGCGTGACTCAGGCATGACTTCATCTATACTGCACAGCAAGGAAGAGCAGGAGGATTTACATAAATAAGACTCAAGAAGAGACACAAACACAAGGTCTAGGAGAAAGTACATTAGCATAAAATAACCTGTTCTTCCCCCAACATGCCAGAACACCGCTAGCTCTTCGTACCCACCTGGCACCTACGTGTGCTGCTGCTGCATTTTATCAGCTCACCAAAGACGGTATTAGAAATAGTTTTCCACAAGATAAAAATCTCCCTTGCTCATTTATTTTCCTATTTATATACATTTGATAGGCTATCACACATACCAAATTTGTTTCTTCACCTTTGTTGCCCACTATTCATCTAGACTGTGTAAGCAAATTATCTGTATTTAGAAAATAGTGTGCCTACTTCTAAGATTAGCCTTGCTCTGCTTGGAGACGTCTGTTAAGTCAAAATTACCTGTTTCTCTCTCATTTCTTTACACATAAAATTCTGTAGAGCATAAAAAAAAAAAAACAGCTGGAGCCTGGATCTGCGAAGGTCCGAAATGGGAGCACACTCGGCACAGTTCACAACCGGGGAATCCAGTTCAGCAACAGACTAGGGGGAGATCAAGGAGCTGCGCATTCCTGCGGGGTGACAGGATATAATGTAGAAATGAATCTGGGGCCCGCATGTGGAAAACATTCAATGAGAGCCCAACGAGGCTGGCCATGTCCTGACTGAAATGAGCAGGAAACTAACCGAAAGAAGGGGCGGGAGGCAAAGTTCACAGGCAGCAGAAATAATTTTTTATTAAGAGCTCAAGAGACTTTTTTCCAAAAAAGAAGAAGAAATTATAGACAGTAGAAGTTTTGTTTGAATTTAGATATCTATGTGAGTACCTCCAGATACTCACTATTTAACCTAACTTCTGTATAATGGTGACCTTAGTCAGAAGTGATGGCGCAGAGGTCAGCTTCCTCCCTTATATTGACAAAGTCAACTGGGGCAGAAGACGTGGTGATCAGAACAAGGGGGAACTTGAGGGATCCCAATCTGGGGAGGAAGGAGAGTGTGCCTATGGCTCTGTGTGTGTGTATGTGTGTGTGTGTGTGTGTGTGTGTGTGTGTGTGTGTGTGTGTACACATGCGTGTGCTTTAACCTAAGTGACTGAGCAGGGGTCAGGTTCCTTCCTTTATATTCATCATGAGCCTATGCAAGAGGGCATGGAGATTATGTGAGTGCTACACGGCCCTGAGTGGAGGTAGCCTGCTTTCACTATAAGGGAGGAAAAGAGGCTTGTTGCTCCCCACCCTGTTTTGCTCTTGCTGCTTTTGCTGTTTCCTGCCACCATGAGCGCTTGCCCTCTGCCATGTGCCACCCTGCTCTGGATCCAGCTGATTATGGACTGAAACCTCCACAAACTGAGCTAAATAAACCTTTCCTTCCTTAATTCTAGATGTCAAGTATTTCATCACAGCAACAAGAGAAAAGTAACTAAGACAATGTGTGTGTGCGTGTGTGTGTGTGTGTGTTTTCAGGGAAACTTTTTTAAGTCCCCTTTTGTGAAACCATCTCCCTTGAGCAACCCTGACATCCTCCCAAGGCATTGAAGCCCCTGGTTCTGTCACTCACAAATTACTGAAGTCTCGTCATTTTTGTTTCCAGTGTCTGAAAGGCTACATCTACTATTCTCAGCTTCCACTGACAGACGCATGGCTTTCAAACGCAAGGTGTTGTCCCTGCAAATGTACTTCTAGTGCTTTTCTTGGATCCTTCCCCTGAGTCTCTACTTCACCTTTATAACACCTGTAGGCCACTTTGGGACTTTCAGTGTATGTTTAGGTGACAACTTTCTAACTTTGAAACTCTCTGGATATGAATAATACAGCCTGTGTTTAGTGGAACTCATTCCAAATTATTTGAAATGTATAAATCTATTGGCATTCAGTCAATAAGAACCAAGACAACACCAGGAAGAAGAAAAGTTCCAGCTCTGGGATCAGACTGACCTGGATTTGAGTTCTAGTTCTGTCACTAGAAATCTTTGAAAAGTTGCCTAAGCTGTCTAAACCTTGGTCACCCTGATAAAAATTGAAGCCAAAAAAGTACTTCAAAAGTAAGCAAAATATCTAAGTAAGATAATGCAGGAAAAACTGGAAACTAATCAAGCACAGAATAAGCACTTAGTGAATGAGACATGTAATAGCTATCACCCTCACAGGCATGTTTGCTATCACTGTACTTATATATGTGTACTACAGAATATATAGCACAGTTCTCTATTAGTGCTTGATCAATCTATAGTATCTAAGATATAATCTGACACATGGTATATGCACAATAAATACTTCTCAAGTATGATTTTTTAGATAAATGTCATCTTTTACAACTTAATAGACTCTGAGACTCCCTAAGGATGCTGATATTATGTGATAGCTCCCAGTGTCAGAAAATGAAAACGGAAGTTTCTGTTTGTTTATATATTTCTTCAAAATTGTTTGTAGTTGTATTTAATGAGTTCTTCCTATGCATTTTGTATATATTAGCTCACTTAATCCTCACAAGAACCATAGGAGGTAATTCCCTGTCTTAAAGAGGAAGAAATGGACATGTAGCCTTCTGAGACTCACAGCTTATAAGGAAAAGATCTGGGGCTCAAACAAGGAAGTCTTGACACTACTAGATTCTGTCCTTATGTGTTTATATCATTGTTCTATTTCTTGGTTTTTGACATAGAAACTATGAACATTAGCAATTTTTCTCCATTTTCAAAGCAAGGTAAAAAGAAATCCATTTGACAATGTTATTTCACTTGCCAGAAGTATAATTATACTAGGTGAATGGCAGCTCACCTCTAGCACACAAAGTATTCCATAAGTTCACACTTGATAATGAAGCCAGTGCCCCATGCAGGCAGGGACAGGCCTGGCGAGGCAGATTCTGACGCAGGTGGTAGGTGCTGAATTTCACTCCTGCGTGCTAATCTTCATTCTAAGTGCATGTTGCCTCTCCATAATGATAGCTGAGACTGCTCTTTTATGTCTAGAGTTATAAAGTGAACCAATGAATTAACTGAGAGAAATAAACATATAGAGGAATAAATAGCATAGTTTAGTTGGTTTATTTTTGTACTGAAGCAAAAAATATGTACAAGAAGACTTGAACATTTTCAGCTCATTAAGTGTAACTGATGGTCCTTGATTTGTAGTAACTTGTAATTTTGTTAAAGGAATATGTAGAATAAACCCTTAACTAGGAAGAGAGCCTTCTGACCACCCAATTCTGCATTTCAAGATAGCCTTGTTCTCTTCTCATCTGTAGTTGTACAGTAACCCCAGTCTTCCTATGCCTCACTATTAACTTCTCCCCTTCCTCCAAGGAGCAGAAGCTGTACTTAAAATGATGTAATCATGCTGCTGGAGGCTGTGAGGTTACACATTTTGTGTCCAGTTACATATTTACTATGATATCTCAGACCCTTGGCGGTAAATTAATTCAATAGATCAGAATGTGTATCCATTAACTGTCTAATCAATGATTATTGAATTTTACAGCTGTGAAAATCCAAACAATGTTTGTTGGGTTTGGAAAAGTAATAGAATATCTTTATTTTTATCTTTCTTTATGAATCCAAATATGTTATCTAGATGCATGTGTATTGCATTAAAAATGCTAAATGTGTACATTAGCATTATACTTATTATACATTACATTCATACTTATATATGAGAGGCTATGATCCTTTTCATAGTTCCAATTTGCTGTTTGCTTAAGGACATCATTCACTAGATTGATTTGAGCCTCATAAACATTATCTACTCTCAGCATCAGAACAGGCATGATATTGAATAACTTTGAATATAGTTTTATAGTCATTCACACAATTCATCATTTGTACTGCCTATATAATAAAATTTTAGCTTATATTTTTCCTATCATTTTTTTCATTTAATGTCTGTATTTTTAAAACATGGTTTTATTTACATAATCTTCTTTGAAATGAAGTAAAAGTAGATGAAAACTTTTCAACACAACAATTTATCTTTTAAATGTTAATGACAGGCAATGTTCACTTAAGTTTTCTCAGACACAAATGGATCTGACATTTAAACCAACCTGGTATTTAGCAGATAGAAATAAATTCTAGTACTAAAAGTAATATTACATTTCTCTGTAAGCAAGTTAGCATTTCCCTTTCTAATCAAAAATTACTATAGCAATTAGAAGGATGATTATAAGATCCTGATTGCTGGTAATGATGTCTCTTCCATCCTGGGCCATGTCTCTGCCAATGTTGTCTCTCCAGCCACTTCACTTTATTCTCTTTGCTTTCACATGGCAAATTATTACTGCTTTTTCCCTTGGCAAGTTATTTTTCTCCTATATCTAGTGTTTCATAAAAGGCCCATGTCTCTTACATGACAAACATCAGCAACCACACAGAGGGCTCTTCACCCTTGGTCTTCTTGATTCTCTCATCATCAAATCAAAGGCCGGAAAGGCTGGCACCAAGGTGAGAAATATGAAGTCATCATGCTCAATAGACCTTTATTTTATTTAGCATGACTGTAGCGAGAGAAAGACTCTTCCTCTTTCTTAATGCACATGGTAAATGCTGCTTTTGGAATTTATGCACCTTTATTAGCACGATGGACTGCTTCTTCATAACAGGTGTCCTCAATATAGACTATTTCAACACAATAAATTAAATACAAGTAGGCAAGATAGAAGTCAAATTCATTACTTGGAATTCCAATTCTTTAATTGAATATACTTAACATTTAATGTAAAGTAGGAAATGAATGCCGTCCAGCTATTCATACCATAGTAGGTACTCATTACGTAGTTAAGGTTAGAAACTCTAGATCCAAGAAAAATTGGTCAATGTTAATTTTAGCAGATGTTTTTTGTTAATAGCATCTTGTCTGAGGTAGTTTACTGGTAGAGAACAGAGGTAATTATTTAGATCATTCAGAATAAATTTTCCTAAATTATAAACCTAGGACTTTGAAGTTTAAGGAAGCTTTATATTTAGAGGAACAGCTCCTTTCATGTGAGTTGGGAATGGCAAGATGGGGCTGAGGGAGTTTGGTTAAATTGTGGTATCCCTACCTCTTTTTTCTACTTTACCTGGCATATAACCCCATCACTTAAAGATATGCAATAAATTCTGAATATTAGAAATTGATAACCTATGCAGGATTTAAACAGATTTTAATTTTATTTGGGTATAAAATTTTGTGTTTCTACTGGAAACTCCATAAATAAATGCCTCACGTGTTGAACAACATAGAGAGAGAAAAAAATCTGATCAAAGGGGCATGGATTGAAATACCTGTGTTTCAGTCCTTACTCCATTTTTAGAAAATAATTCAGTTCAGGCGTTGCCTTTCCCGAGTCTCACCCAGTTCTCCATGGCAACAGACCACATTTCCTGTGTAAACGCACCTCTCCCTAGGTGATTTCGTCGTTCTCCATTTTCTTCAGCTCCTTCTTCCCGCTCTTTCTCAGCTGATGAACTTGTTTCCTATTTTCCTGAAATGGCTTTACTTAATCCAAAGAGAATCTTAACAAGCCGCTGCACTGACCCGCCCTCCCGCCTGCTCTCGCGCTCTGTCTGGAGCTGTCGATGGGCTCCCCGAGTTTCTGTCTTAACCCTTTCCTGTCTGCCTTAGCAGCATTGCCCCCTCCACCGGGTCTCTGCATACTTTTATCTCAGCAGAGAAAAACGACACTGCGTTCTCATCAATTTTAAAACAGTCCAACAAACACCCATGCTTTATACCAATGCAGGCTGGAAAAATTCACGTTCCCTCCTATTTTTCTTCTCTTCTGGAACCTGCTCCAACAGGATGTTATTTCCACCACTCATCAAATCAGTCTTTTATTCTTCCTGTCACACCCTTAGTTGTCACTTTGGCTCTTCATAAGCAGCATTTAATATAACTGATCCCTTTTTCCCCTATATAGTTTCACTTGGCTTAAGTGACCTATAATAATATCTTACTTGGTATATTTCTCAAAACACTTTTTGTAGATTAACCCCTTTACTGAAAGTCTCTAATTTGGAGCACCCACTTTTAAACTCAGTCCACTTTTATATCTTACCTAACCTATTGTTGATCTCCCTCAGCCTCATTATTCGAAAACTCATTTCTAGGACAATGCACTTCCCTGCTCTCTGAAGTCTGAACACCACTTTCTGAAGACCTCCCCATCCATGTTTGGCTTCTCCTTTGTGTGCGTAACAGGTACCTTACACATGTCTCCAAGACCGAGCTCTTAGTCTTTCACCACCCACACCCAACAACTCTGACAACCTTTCCCACTTCAATATCAGTTCTCTTTTTCAGTTCTTCCAGCTAAAAATCTGTGTCATCATTTCCTCTCTTTCTCTCATATTTCATCTGTTCCATAAGAAAATTTTGTCATCTATGCCCTGAATTTGTGTCCAGAGTTTTGCCTTGTCTTAATATCTTTATCTTGCTATCCTAATGCCTGTGATTATGTCTAGGTTATTACAATTGATTCCTAGTGGTCTCCTTGCTTGTGTCTTTTCTTCCTGTGATCTGTTTTTAACAGAAATATATGTCCAATTGTGTCATTTTTCTACCTTAAATCCTCACTCTTCCACTCAGAGTAAAAGCCAAAATCTTCACTCTTGACCTCAAGGTATATCAATTGCCACACAACCCCCCCATTTAAATATATGATTCTTGTTCTGGAAAGTCTTCCCGTGTTCTCTCAGCTTTGGTCCTGCTGACCTCCTTGTATTCCTCTCACACACCAGGCATATTTTCAGCTGAGGGTCTTGCTATTCTCTAGCGAGGATGTTCTTTTCCAAAATATCTGCATAAGCCCGCTCTTTTTTTTTTTTTTTCCGGTACCAGGGATCGAACTCAGGACCTTGCGCTTGCCAGGCAAG
>PVLD010018431.1:20407-39145 GCA_004027595.1 Dinomys branickii | reverse complement strand
TGAGAGGATCAACTGTCTGACTAAATTTGCATGTCTGTATATGGGTCCATACAGCTACAATTCGAAGATATCAAGGGATAAAGCAACAGCAATTGTTGAGACCATATCACCTTGTCTATAGATTAGTTGTGATTGTAATATTTTCTATGATAATGGGTGTCTGTTTGCCAATAGGTTTTTGTACTTTTATGTTTCTAAAATAAAAAAGAAAAATAAAAAAAAATAAATTGTATCATGTCTGGTAAGTATACAAGAAAAGTTGAATAGAAATGGTGGACAAATTTCAGATTATTGGCCCTAATTTTATTAGATATTAAATCCATAATATATAGATTCTACCAAAAACTGTTCACACATTTTAGGAAAAGAAAACTAGTATGATTTTTTTTTCTCAACAGATGGTGTTATCCTTACATGGGGAACCCTTGAGGATGTCATATAACACAGAAAACTCACCACACTGCTGGTCCTTAGGGAAGAAATTGGAAATGTGTGTGTGGAATCTCAATGACCAAAGTTACCCAAGGAGCAGTTTCGCCATCCTAGGAAGTGTCTGGAAGCTTCTGGCCACCTCTTTGAGCACCACTTGCAATTGAAGAGCCCAGAGGCAACTTGTATAAATCTCATGATGTGTCAAGAAACTTAACATTAAAATATTTACACAAATTTTTTTTTCTTTTCCAGAAGTGTGTATACATTTTTTGGTGGATCCTACATTATTTTTGACCTGCATAATTTTTACATGTGAATTTCAAGTAGCAGTTGCATTTAGTCTCTCCCAACTTTTTTCTTGACAAAAACGTACATAGTAAGGGCCATGCATAAAAGAGAAAAAAACAGATTAAAAGCAGAGAATTTTTATAAATAAAGATCCTTTAGATCACCTTTAAGACTACACCCTGTTAGGGAATGAAATCTTCCAGTTTAATTTCCTTTAATAGAACTAAGTTTTCCCCTGAATGAAATTCTCTTCATTTACTGATTGGAGAACACAGCTAATTTTAATATCAAGTGTCCCTCCATGACTCTACAGGATGTGTAGATTGCAGGAAATATAAATTCCAGGAGCAAGAAAGTCATTAGCAATAGAGATATTTAGAAGAACAAAAAAGGGTAAATGTATATTAAGCACAAAGCAGAAATCTCTCTCCTCATAGCTCCTGGGTTATCAGGATGTCATTAACAGCTTTTCACTCTGTAAATGTTTTCAAACAAAATAATCTGAATGAGTAGCAAGGTAAATATGATTCATTTCAAAACCTTTAGTGTGAAAATTGAGGAGGAAAACATGCCCCCATTCCAGTTCCTTTGCTAACTTAATAAAACCCCAAATCTTTCCTCTGCATCAAATCGATTCGTGTTCTACTGAAATTTCGGTTTAGTACTTGGGTCAAATACTACATTTTAGAAACCTACAGAGTAGCAGATGGCACATATTTCTGTTTTATTTTATTCCCACCCACTATGCTATGGAAAAGTGTCTTGTATATTTTACTTTGGTGAAAACCTCCTTTTTCACATCCAAAGGGATGAGCTGTTCTCCCAAAAGAAAAAGACATAGGTTTGATGACAAAATATATAGGAATCAGGTACAATTAATCTTCCTTATTTTAAAAGTCTGTCGGGTAGTTTCTCAATGGGCTGGCCACTTGCATAAATACATATGTATTTACTAGTCACCAGTCTGATGCAGTCCTTCACGGAGGCTTTGAAAAATTCCAGAGTTGCCTTTAATATGTCCCTAATCTACTGTAGAGAATGGCTAGTCAGTAACCAGGACATAATGTTGATTAGAAAATAGGAAAAATAAAGCAAAGAAGCATCATGCACTTTTCAACATGAATTCAATTACTACTAACATGGCACATACAAGCCATATGTTATATATAGCTTTTAACAACATTTCTATGCAGTTATATAGATGACGTTATCCCAAAAGTGAATACCCTGTTGTAAAACCTTGAACTGTGTGTAACCTGATCTGCCAGTGTTCCATAAGAGCAAGCATTTCTAAGAAATTTTAACTTGACAAGTGAGTGATGTTTTGCAGTACAAGTAAAACATGGTGCTGAACATCATATGGTCACAACTAATCACATGTTCCCTCCTCCCTGACTCTCACCAAGGGATTGTAGGAGATTGTTTACCAACAGCAAGAGGTTAAGGAGACGTCTCACTAGCAAAGGAGGGGAAAAATACAGAGACATTCTTCACTTGACAGGACATTAGGGAGATGTGTAAAATGTGAGAAACAGTAAAATTTTGTAGAAAGACACCATGTGAATAAGCCTGTAGTAGTGTGAATAATGAATGTTTAATGATAATGCAATATCACAGTCCTGTAAAATCCTCAAAGGGATGCAAAAAATAACGTTGGATAGGTTCTTCATTAAAGTTGCATAAAAAGAAAAAGATTCTATAGGGCCAATAAACAGCAGTGATTCCTTTAGTCATAGTGAAAGTCATCCCACACAATGGCCCTCCTCTCTCTTGTCTCCCTCAGGCCAGCCAAGAAAGTTTTCAAAGGTAAATGCATGTTAATTTGTTTATTTCTCTTTATATTTTTGTGTTTTCTCTATTATTTTGTATTATATTACAGTACGATTATCATTTTAACATAAATATTTTGAGTTGTGGAATGAATTACAGAGAAAGGGGACAGGTAGACAGGCAAGGGAATAATAGGACAAAGGCCTCCGTAAAATTTTTGGCTAATCCTGACTAGAAAGAGGTGAAGCATCACAGGAGAAAGCAGTGAAGGAAACAAGGACAAAGCCAAAAAGCCAGGCAGGCGCCCTAAGGAAGTTGGCCTAGTCTCTCCCCACTTTACAAAGGACAAGGGTGGGGCCACTTAGAGGAAGCATTTCTTAATTACTAACTTGACCTTGTATATAAAGTAACCTCAATAAACCCATATATTATTCTGACAGGACAAAAGTAAGCAAATGAAGCTCATGTAGGAATCAGCACTTAGGGGATGGTAACTAGGGTGGGGCCCTAAGGTCTAAAATATTCAATCAGATTATTACCATTTCTAGATAAGGGGTGGACCTAACAACCAATCAAAAGCAGTGAATAACAAAGTACCCTCCTCTGATCTCTCAGGGTAGCTGCCTTTCTTCCTTGTTCCCCTTTTCCAAGCAAGTGTCCCGTAAAATATCTCCGTTTCCTTAAACATTTTATCATGAATATTGTTATTGCTATGAAGTTTACAAATTCCGGAGAGCTGTCCCTCTCAGTACAACACTGGCTTTCTTCCCCCAAAGCAACAAAATCATCTGAGTTTCCATTGTTTCTTATGGGGAAATTCTTTTTGCTATACAAGTGCTTGATATTACAAGCGTGTTTCCAGAACAAACTCTGCTGCAAACCAAGGTTTTACTCTCTTTAAAATGTTTCATTGCTCACATATTAAAACTTAGAATCCATTTATTAAGTGGTGTATTTCAAGGTATCAGGTTTCAGAGGCATTGTCATGTATGGTTATATTAGATTTATTGAATCATCCTTGAAGCATTGGGTATTTTCATGTTATAACAAAATGCTGAACTGAGTGAGCATTACTATGGATAAATGTTTCCATCACATTGAATCATTTCTTTGTGTGAAATACCTAGAGATAAAATTTCTGAAGCAAATATTAGGCACAATTGTAAGACCTCAAATATATAGATACATTTCTCGTGTTTTTTTTTATCGATACAGAGGTAGGATAGAAGAAATAAAAAACAGGAAGGAGACAAAGAAAATCATAATTAAAAAAAGAAAACTGCAGCTTCAAAGCACAAACTGTTTCTCCCTTTTCCTCTGCTCTCCCAGAACACAACTCCCTTTCACCTGCAAGTGGATTCCTTTATCCCTTTTTACCTGAGAGTGGTTCACCTTTTCCCCTATAAATCCCTCTTGTATGAATGGAACATTATCATACTGTGGGTGAGCCATCCTCACCAACCTACCCAAGTGAGACCAAGGTTTCCACCAGCCACAGATTTCTACTGCCCCAAACACGTAAGGACTCCCTGTTTCAATTTGCAGCAGGTCTCATTTCTCAGAATACCAGCCCAGGGGCGACTGGAGTCAGTGAATCGCCAACAGTCTTTCTTCAGCATTGGTGAAGTTTTGCGTCCCGGCTTCTGGAACCTCTTACATTCAGCCTAGTGAAAATATGGCACTGAGGCACAACAGGAAACAATCAAATAAAGATAAGCTGAGAGGAGACAAGGAAAACCATCATTTTAAAATTGTACTTTTAAAAAGATTGTAACTTCAGGACAAATTACCCAAGGTTATTTGTGTCTGTACTGTGGAGGCTTTTTTATGCTTCTTTTCTTCCAGGCTGATCTCACTCAAAATCCCTTAGAAATAATTCGATGATAAAGGAGAGGGCAGAAATAGCATAGACAGGGCCCTTGAGGGGTTTCCTGTGTGCGTATGTGAAATGCTCTATCCTTTTGTTACTGAGTTCAAGGATGCTGGAGTCTCCTTTGAGTGGTGCTTTCTAGGTTCTTTCTGTCCTAATCAAAGAATCCATCAAGACAAGTACAAAGGCTAGCAAGGTTTCACAGGGATTAAAGGTCAGGGAGGGATCATGCTCTGCTGAGTGAGTAGCGTCAATTAAAAGTAAGAAAGTGCACTCTAAGGGTGAGAGCAGCCACCATGAAAGAACAAGTGGCTGAGAAGTTAGTGGTGGTCATCTTTTGTATCCCTCAGGCTAGCCTCAGGTCTAGGCTAGCCTATCAAAAACCTGCTTGAGTTCTCGCAAGAAGTGAGGAAGCATTCACTGATTGGTCCCAGAAATGGGGTGTTAGGAATTCTTTTGTTTTCTTTGTATTTTCTGGAACATCCTAATGGACAGATTATACTGATATCGGGGGAAAAATGTTCCCAACCTGAATGATAACTGGGATGAGTTAGTGTTCTCTAACTCAAAAAAACAATTTTAGGAGCAGCGGAGGTTAAGAGCAGAACGTATTTATTGAGGGAAAGAAAGCTTCTACAGGAGAGGACAGAAGAGTGCACAAGTGGGTTGCCCAGGGCACTTGCCTTTACCAGGGATTTTTATAGAGCAAAACCACAAGGTGAGACCAGTCCAAGCTGGAAAACATGGAAACTAACTAGGTGGCCATGAGGTGGGATAAAGCTACGGCCAACCGATAGGAATTATTCAGGTAAAATTGATGAAATCAGGATCAAACAGGGAAGCAAGTCACACAGCAAGGGGGCATGAATATAGAACAGGGACTCTTCCTGCAGGGGTTGGGTCAGTGACTCTAAGGTGATGCTACCTATTTAGAATATCAATCCCTGATGTCCATCCCTAGGGAGGTATGTGAGTACATTTGTTTAATGTTCTATTTTGAAGCCTGACCTGCAGCAAATATGTCCCTATTTGCAAGGTATCTTGTCTTCTATATTGGTTCCTTTGAGAGCCTGGCCCTGTCTGACTGCTTATAATATTTCTATATAACTCAACATGACTATAACAATACCCATTTGCTTAGCTGGTCTGCCATGCCCTAATCTTCCTCCCTTCATCTGTGAAGTGAACCATTATAGTTCTACCTGTGGTTGGGTCATTACTTTTCTCCCGCAAACCATCCTAAAATAATCTATAGATTCACAAATTTCATAGATTTCTACCCCCAAAATGTGTAAATTTCTCCAGCTTGGACTGTAGTAACATCTTTCTTGAGAGCCTATATTCTAATTGTTTTGAGTTTGCACTTTAAAATTTCTGCCTAAGAGGTCGGGTGTGTTGCTGCATGCCTGTAATCCCAGCACTCAGGAAGTTGAGGCTGGAGGATTGTTTCAAGTTAGAGACCAGCCCGGGCTGCAAAGTGAGCTCAAAGCCAGCCTGAACTGCACGGTGATACCCTGTCTCAAAAAAAAAAAAAAAAAAAAATTCTGCCTAACATATCCTTTTAGGCCTCTTACTGGTGTTTCCTGAAAATTATTTTTCAGTGATTGACTCAGTGAATTTGCAACCTGGCCCAAGGAGCTAGGCATCTTATCCTTACAACTTCAACAAACCAAAAACTGCGAACAGTTTACATCATTTTTTGATCAGCTTCTTGTTCAAAGCCCTAGGTAAGAACCTTGTCATGTTGATACTCTGCTGTTAGCCTTGTCAAGCAGTCATCAGAGCAGTCAATGCCCCTCAGATTCACACATAAAATACTCAAAAGTTCTCCATTATTCCTACTTCAATGAAAGCTTTTTCACAAAAATGAAAAGACATTATATTTCATTAAATCCTGTGAAAGCATCTTTTGTAGAACTTGTATATCTTTTATTCTATTATGATATACTTATTTGATTAATTATGTGGAATATTTTCCAATCTGGTATTTATGAAATCAATTCTCCTTGATCCTCATACATTATTCCTTTCACTCAGGGGTTCTTATTTGATTCAAGAGTTTTATCTCCATTTATAAGAAGTATTAACATAATTTCTCATTTTATCTTTTGTTACAAGTTTTGTTATTTAGACTTCAGGGTTATGCTAGAATCAAAACATGAATTGAAAACCTTTTCAGGCTTTTTATACATCATGTGACACTCATCCTTAAATACAGGTGCATTCATTTTTCCACAAATTAAATAATGTTAAATGAAGTAAATCAGGTGTATAAGCTTAAATGTCTCATGGGTTCCCCAATAGGAGAAACTTAAAATATAAAGTCAAATAAAAGATAGATGATAGGAAATAAGAGTACAGAGTTGTTTTTTTTTTTTTAAATAGGAAAGAGAACAAAAGATGGGATGGAGAGGGAGAAGAAAAGGAGATCAAACATACAGTAGTGAGTGCTACATCAATATCTGTCATATATATAATTGCCCCACAAAGATGGAATCTTTATGTACTGTAAACATGTACTAATAAAAAATTTAAAGCGTTTGTATTCCAGGAAAGATTTTTTAAAAGGAGTTGAGATATCAGAGAGTTTAAACAGCTACAGTCTCCCGGAGGCTTAGAAATGTCAATGCAAACAGATTTAAGAAAAGAAAATAGTTGAACATTCAAATTCTGCACACTTATAGTAGTTTTGAAATATATATTTATACACTAAGACTAACTCTGAGCCAACTGACAGAAAAATAGTTCATGTAGCTAAAACGATATATGAATCAAACTTCAAAGAGATGTGCAAAACAGACTTCATGAAGACTAGGATTCAGGAATGCCAAAGTCATCAAGCCTTTTGCTTTACAGCAAATTATGGTTTTTTCCCGTTTTGTTCTTTTTTTGTCTTTCATCACTACTCTTCTCTGGGTTGTGTTGTTTTTGTTTTGTATATTACATGTGTGTACTTGCAGATCAAAACTTTGGGTTCTCTACTTCTGAGCTATATCCCCAACCGCTTTCATGTGTTCTTTGAAACAGGGTCACACTAAATTGCCCAGGTGGGACTTCAGCTTACAGTCTTCCTGCCGCAGACTCTCCAGGATCACAGGCATGCATCACCACTGGAGCTTTTGTTGTTCTTTCACTCTCTTGTAACCAGCTCTACCCACAAATACGAGGTAACGTAATGGCCGCACACACTACTTGGCTCTCAAGGGCTCTCCATAGCTTCACAAACAGAAAGAAACTGTGTTTATGCCCGTATTCATTACAGAATATCTAAAGGAGAATTCTGCTCTAGCTTGAGCCATGTGTTCATTCCTGAAGAATAAATGAGAACTAGAGGTAGTGTTTTTCTATTACCTCCAGTATGAAGAAAATAGACGGAGAGTATTGGCATATTCTATCTCAACAGAAAGGAGATAAAGTATTAGACAGACAAAATTATCACTCTATACTACAAACTTCCAATAATGCATTTGTTTACTTGATATAATCATATACCAACAAGCCAAAAATGATACGAGAAATCCCAAATTTTCCCCAATTATGGTAACATTATCAGAAAAAGTCTGTGTAATTTAATATGTAATAGTCTAAGGGTTGTTGTCAGAAAAACTTTTTTTTTGAAGAATCGCAACTGAGTTATATGCAAATGGATCATGTAAAGTGGACATATGTTTTATTTCCATACCTATGGATTTATTGTTGTTAGTATGACCCAAGAGAGGAATCTAGAGCAGAGACATACCTCTGTGTGTGTGCACGCATGTGTGTTTTCAGTTAGAAATGGTTAACAATTTTCTGACACAAAATAATAACTTATACAGGAATGATTTTGAAGTACTCATCAATACTCAGTTCTATTTGTCTTTATGCTAATTTATATGTGACATAGACTGTTTTTCAGCACAATGAATGCATGAAACATGCTTCATAAGGCCTTTTAAAGCACTGTGAACACCTGACTAGAATATGCAGTGTTAAAATCAAGGCCAATGTCTTATTCATCTTTGTTTTTCAAATTCTGTCAAAGTAACCTGCATAGAGGAAGCCTTCTGCCCATGTTTGTCCAAATAAATCAGTAGTTGAGGATTAATATATTTTCTGATGATAAATAAAGGTATAATTTCTCAACTAAGAGAAATCACTGAAAATCTGATGATCAGAGAATTTATGGCTTTTCATTTTCTAAAAATATAGGACTAAATGACTATGATTATGCAAAACTTAAGACATATCCTTGTATGCTATTTCTTAATATTCTTTCTTCTTTTTTTGTCTCAGACGTAATCTCCTTTTCATTTTTTTTTTTTTTAAGCATAGCCTGTGGTAAGCTGTTTCTTCACATCTCTGGCTGTTGTGGGATACCCAGGTCCCGCCTGCAACTTCCCATCTTTAAGAAGCCAATGTATGTAACTGTAACATACCCTCAAGATGACGATCAGGCATCTATTCTCATTTTTGCTGCTTCTATGTACATCTCTTCCTCTAAGCCCTCCTGTAATGTTCACTGTTGTTACTTAGATTGTGAGCAGGTAAACTGTTTCTAAAGATGAAACTGACTTAGTCAACATGGGCTTTTCCCACACATCTTGGCAGATTCTGCTCAGTACCTCAGTAGACATTTGCTTTGACTGATCTTCTGTGGTGCTGTCTGCCTCACCCATTCTAGCCTCCTGGGTGTCCTGAAGTAAATAACCCAATGTGGTGCCATAAACCTTTATTGTACTGAAAATACACTCCCTTGCAGGCTAGTGTTGAAAGTGCCTTTTAACCTTAGTAGTATCATGGCATTAAAGTATCAGACTTGTCCTTAATCTGTCCTTACTTTCTTGCAAATATTTTTTAATGAAACAGTTATTTAAGTTTTCAATTGAGGATTCACTTACTTCAAGTCAATTTATATGAATCAATATGAACTTGGACTTTAGAAATCAATAAAAGTTATCCAGACAGGGACAATGCTACTCTTTGTTGTAAGGTCTGTCACATTAACCTGATTATTTCTTTAGTCAGAGGAGAAAGTATTCCACTCATGTAAATCAGCAGTTAGTTGTCTACATTTATAGAACTCTGGCAATGTACTCTCTGCTATCCACCTCCCTTCCTCCCACAATGAATCTTCCTTCTCTGCCTTTCTTCTACCTGATCTCAGAGTATTACCCTTGGGTTGTGATATGCTGAACCTCATCTCTCCCGAATTCCTATGATGAAGCCCTTATCCCCAGTACTTCAGAATGTGGCTATATTTAGATTTAGAATCTTTAAAGTGACAGTTAGCAAAAATGAGTCATCAGTACAAGCCCTAAATCAATCACCTCGTGGTCTTACAGGAAGAGGGAAACAGGACAAAAGCATGGACACACAGGAAGAGACAAAGGAACAGAGTGGGTGTCTGCAAGCCAAGAGTAGGGCCTCAGAAGAAACCAACTTTGATGTTCAACGTTTAGCCTCCAGCTATGTGACAAACAAATTTGCATTGTATAAGCTGCCCAACCCATGGGACTTTGCTATGACAGCCCTAAAAGCCTACTAGAGCAGCCTTCTCTCTTCACTAAACTTTCCTTAGGAGTTTCCTTAGTTCTATGAATTCATGCTTAGTACAACTTTGGGGATAGAAGGGAGAAAAACTTATTTTTTGTGCATTCTTGAAGGGATAATTTTTGTTAATTCTTCAGTGGTTTGAAACCCTAATAAACATGACAGCATTACTTTTTTTTTAGATGCTATTAATTCTGGGGGCATTCTCCTACATGGAAATTACAGTGATTCTCCAAGTATAGCTCTACATCTCTAAGCATAAGCACATACATGGACCTGATGAATTAAGTTATGAAAACTAAAGCTCCTTCCCAGCCCTACGGACTCAGACATCCAGCATTCTGCTTTTTAACTTTAAAAGTTTTGGATGAACAAGTTGGAGAAATATGCAGTATTAACATGCAAGACCTGGGAAAGAGAATAAAGCTAACTTTGTGGTGGGGACAGAGAATGGCACCTTGGTAAAGTCAGCTCCTTCCCCGCATTGCTAAACTCTATTCCTGTCCCTTTTCTCCTTACTCTGTACTCTTATGCTTTTTGAGATTTTCTCAGGTCAATTCAGCATTTGGTACAACGGTGATTAGTATTGCTCTTCATTTTATTTGGAGGATGTCCCTGGGACAGGCCTTCTTTTTTCTTATCATCTCCATGTGGCCAGGCTATGTAGTTCCAGCTGGCCTTGAACTCATTACATAGCCCAGGCTGGCCTGGGTGGAACTCATGGCAGATCTCATGCCTCAAGTGCTGGGATTACAAGCACACACCACAGTGTCTGGTGAAAGCATGATTCCTTCCCATGTTCCCTTTTCTGTTTTAGCCCTATAAAAAATTTTAAAAACTGGCCTTTGTCTAATATGCTACTAAAGTAAAATTAAACTAAATTTTTGTAGCAACATTATATTGACTAAAATGCACCCAGGTTCATATAAGTCATGGAGGAAAATAGTATTAGTCTGGTGTTATGAAAAAAATTGAAAACTAAAAGAAAAATTAGACTATAGACTCCATACTATTAATACCTAATTAGTGTTCTAGTGCTACCAATAATTTATTTACAAATTTTTATATTGTATACATGGGCTTCATTTGCATTCTGAGAGTTAATTCATCTTTTCATGAAGGTGCTACCATGCAACTTCATGTGCATTTCTGTGTGAGTGATTGAGTGCCCCAGTTTGTACCTAAGGGAAGTGGCTTACCCAAGTAAACACCTTAAATGAACACGTGAGGTTGTCATAGGTACAATAAACCAAAAAGTCTCTTTTAGATTTAAATTAACATTTTCATTTGAAGAGAATACATGTCTCAGTTTGTTTCTTTACGACTCCCAAAGCAAGCCAGTGTCTCCTGCACGTGGTGGGGTTGTAAACTGCAGACCAGGCTGTTCGAATCAGTGATGTCTTTAATTAAGATAGAAGGTCATGTGAGCATCCAGGAGCTGCCCACAGCAGATGCTTTGGCTAATCGTTGTTGGATCCAATCACTATTAATCATTAAAGTTTCACTGGGATTTTCAAGGGTTGAGAGGAAGCAGCAGGTTTGTCTACACAGCCCCTTGGAATCACTCGTCTATAACTCTTATGAGGTCATGAAGCTAATACTTTCCAATGAGAACTATGTATCTCCCTTGTCATGCTCTCAGGGCTTCTGGAGTACTCAGAGCCTGGCTTGGATGGTAGCCGACATTGGTATATCACACTTCGCTAATGCAAACAGTCCCGTAGAGTAGGACAGAAAAGACAGAGCCATCTCAGGAACAGGGGATTATATACTGAGTTCACTTGGATCACACTCATCAAACACTGCCACTTAGTTACTTTAGTGAAACTTCTTCACTATATTATCATAATTGTTAAAGTGGATCAAGATTTAAAGATTTTTCTGTTTTGCTCCAGTTTAAACTTGTCAAAGGGCCATTTGAAATCATGGCTGCAATTTTATAGGCTTTAATACTCTAGTCCTTAATAAGTTCTCTATTAATTTATTCTCATAGAAAACATGTTGTTTTGAGTTCATCCTCACTGTTGTTTTGTTAGTTTTTTCATTTTTAAAATAAAAATATATGTTGCTAATGTTCACTACTCAACATCAAAGAATATTCATTTCATGATTAACTAGAAAGAAATGTATACTTTCAAGAAGCTTCAGGTGACTTTTGTGATTGTACCTCTCTTCCTTACCTCCCCATTCATTAAATTAAGCTATAAACCTATATATATATATATATATATATATATATATATATATATACACACATATACATACATACACACACACACACACACACACACACACACACACACACATGGGAAAGACACCGTGCCAGTATTGAGACAATTTTCCCTATTGGCCCAGATCCAAAAATTGTGCATGGTTGAAGAGAAAGAATATTTAAGTCTCAATTTGTTTCAACTGGATTTTAAATTAGATGAATAAATCACCAAACAATTATACAATAGCTGTACTGATTTCACTTTTTTTCTCTGTACACACATCTATCCAGGCCTATGGTCAATAAATTATTACTTGAGTACCAATGTCCAAGCCAATATTTTCATTTTCCTTATTGTTTCTGCTATGGCTGTGCAGGCCAATTCCATTGAACAAATTATTCATGACTACCAATAAGTTAAAAGCCAATATTGAGCATAGAGAAGATTAAAAAATAAGCGTAGGAGGAAATACAAATAACTTGTATTCAAACGTCTCAAAAATTACATAGGAGACAAAACTTAAGCAGTAAAACATATAAGTAAAGTGTGGTAAAAATGGCAAGATGAGTTACAAGAAATTGATATTTAAATTGTGAAGAGTCCTCCTTTTGTGTAGAACAGAGGTCAGTGTTTTACTGGATCATTCAAAGCTGTCGCAGTACGCAATTCAGAGCATCCCTTGGCCTGGGGCTAAATTATTTCTTCTCTTTTTATTTCTTCCTTCTTGAAAGGCTTCTATCTCGAATTCTAGCAGTCATGAATTCTTTTATGAAGATGACTTAGAATGAGCATGTATTGATGGGATTTTAGAGAGGGGGTCACATATCATTTTTATGAAACTATTAATCATATATGATGGGAAACAAGAAGGAGGGAGAGAATATTAGCTCAATGGGCTGGGGAAGAGAAGTAATAAGCTAATTGGGTAATATGTTCACACTGACATATCGTCTTTGCATCCACATAAAAATATCCAGAGGTAGATGGAAAATATGTATCTACAGTACTAGGAGAAAAGCTTGAATATGAAGAATTAGTTGACCAGGACATTTCTTTCTCTCACTTTTTAAGGAAGTTTTTATAATTAATGGGTAATTGAAAGAATAGAAAGTTTGTACAGAAGACAGATAAACACTAACCTAAAAACTCTGCAAAAGATAGAAGGAAAATTTTAAAGAACTGCTGTCCACTACATGATAGAAACCAAAGATTGAACAGTGAAAAAGAGCCTTGAAGTGACCACAGAATTGGCTAATGCCCTTAACTGAAAACGTTCAGTAGAAAATCAGGGAAAATTTTCAAGATATTTGTATTGAATGGATAGTAAAATACGGTAAAGTTTGAAGAATTTGCAAAAGATTGAACACAAATTTGAGAAACAACTTTTCCACAAGTCATTTTCCAGAAACTGCTTATCTGAAAATTGAGATTATTGTAACTGAATTAATAAATTACTATAAAGATCAGAGAGGACCTAGGACAATATTAAGAACATAAACATATCAACTACTATTCCTACTACCATTTCTAGTATTAGAGAATTTAATCTCTTTTTATCTTTGACCACCACCCCCTTCCTTTTTCAGTCTGGCTTAGTTACTCTCGATCTATTTGTGTGCTCCCTCAGCTAGCTCCTGCAGAGGCTGGTAGAACCTGGAGCTTCAGGTGACCATACATCAATGCTAGTGAGCACTTCCTCTTCGAGCGATCCTCAGTGTTGAGGTGGATGATACAAACACATTGATATGTAACCCTGCATCTTTTGAGACGTTCTTTTTGGATGAGTATTGGGACACCTTTTTACCATTTCTTTGTGCCTGCTCAGTTAGTCCTGATGCTATTTCTGTGTTCCTAAAATGTCAAAGGTTAGCCATGACCTATGGGGAGGTTTCTAGTTACAAACAACGGTCTATCTTACATATCTATGGACCATTATTTTAGGTGGGAAGTAAAACAGAACTGCCTTGAAGACTGGTGTTTACATCTCACAGCCCTGTTTATGAGCCCTGCAGTGGTAAGCCTGTGGCTCCTCCCGAGCTTATATATGTGCCTGGGATGATACCCTGTTTACTTTCCCTCTTTGAGATGGATTTGCCTGCTTGTTCTTTATTTGTTTTTTGTAGCTAGAGGTTCTCCCCTTCCTCAGGTGAACTGAGCTGGCAGGAATTTCCTGCCTTCTTATCAGAAATGATCAAACAATCTGAATTTCAGCCAAATTGCAGATCAAATGTGTCCTTATATTACATAAGTAAAGCCCTATTGCCTGCTGTTGACAGATAGTTTCTCTTGGGGTTTTTCCTAACTTTGTACGTCCTGCAAGCAAGGTAATGCCTCTCGTTTGTTTCCAACTTTCTCCTTAAGGATGTCTCTATAATAACCATCTTGAAGATAAAGATAGTAGCTTCCTTTTTTTGGAAGCTCCAAGACAGAATATCTTTCCATCTTTTTCAAGCTTCCACAAGCTGCCAAGGTTCCTTGGCCTATGGCCAACATTCTCCCTTGTTTAAAACCAGTAACATGGCACATTTCTGACTACTTTTCTGCAGTTACATCTTCCTGTGACCACATCCAAGAATGATTCTTCACTGCGTCATTAGATTGAACCTATCCAATTAATGGATGGTACTCTCGCCCTGTCAAGTTCATCATATCTTTAAAGCCTTTTTTAGTAATGTAAGTTCACGATTTCAGAGTTCTTGGAGAATCAGACATGGATTTTATTTTGTGGGAAATGGCATTCTGCCTGCCATAGGAAGGATAGGTTTATGAGTGTAGGACAGGGGCTGGGGATATAGCTCAGTGGAATAAGCGCCTGC
Organism: Dinomys branickii; assembly: GCA_004027595.1. Taxonomy (NCBI): domain Eukaryota; kingdom Metazoa; phylum Chordata; class Mammalia; order Rodentia; family Dinomyidae; genus Dinomys; species Dinomys branickii. The sequence goes on along the minus strand of PVLD010018431.1, from coordinate 24,224 downwards.
CTAGCAAGTGCAGGGTCCTGAGTTCGATCCCCAGTACCGCAAAAAAAAAAAAAAAAAAAAAAAAAAATGAGTGTAGGACAATTCCTCATATTATATACACTAGTTGAATATTTACACATGTTAAATGGCAGAAGGATCCTTAGCTCATTGTCACTAGAATTTTCCAGATAACCTTTGGTGAGATAACATTGCTCACTAATGTGTTGATTTCCTCAGTCACTTTAAGTTTAAAGGCCTGCTCCACACTCATTTTCAAGGTTCTGAGTCTTCGCTGCAAATGTTAAAATCAAATGTTTCAAACAATGTTCTCTTTACTGCACCTCCCCCATCATGACATGTTTAGACATACCAACATATAGAATGTGCCACTTCACACATAAGGAGAAAGTAGCTCTTTTATTATGGAGGAAAATTTCAATGTAGACATTTCATGTTGTTATATTTTTGTAATATTCTATATCTATTTTAACTGTTAATATTCTCCCTTTTACAAAGGCCTGCATACCTCGGATTTAAATATTACTTGCTAGTCTATAAACTACTTTCAGTGGGAGGCATGAAATTTAATTCAGTAGGTGGCTAGAGCGTAAACTCTTATCTAGTGGTGTGAATATGAAGTACTATAATTAACCGAAGGCTGTATGACAAATCTGGAATGAAATTTTATCATACAGCCCATTGGATTTATCTTCTAGACATCATTCATCGGCCACTTTCTTTTACTGTGTGTGATGCACTTTGATTGCTTTTTCGGGCTTTGATGGGAGTTGTAGGCCATGTGGTGGTGAGATATCTTTAGATACTCCATTGCTATTGTCATCGCCATATGGGGTTTATCATAGAAGCGTGGGCAGGAAAGTACGGCGAGAGAAAAATGAGTGACTCTTTTCATTCAATCTTCAAAGAATCTGGTGAAATACTTTTCTTCTTTGCTACTTTAATGTGCCTGTTGGTCTCCTATAGGTGGTGATATAGAATTCTTGAAGTTTCTGCAAGAAACTTAATGGTGTGAAGATATATAACGCAATGATAGTGTTTTCTGTTACATTTATTATTGTGTTTATCAGGGCCAGAGATGTATTATAAGGCAAGCTGCAGTGATAAAAATGCTCGGTGAGTTGAACTGAGACAATATCTGAAAAATACTGAAATCTCTTGCTACGTTAACAAAAGGGAAACATTCTAAACATATCAGTCTTACATCAATGACTCCCAAAGAAGATGGAAAAGAAACACATACCTGTGTACTACCTATCTCTTTTATCTGCATTATGTATTTTAAAAATATATAAGTCAGCACCTTTAGTACCTAATGCCAGTATTTGTGACAGAGAACTAAATGGAAGCATTTAGAAGAGATAAGAAATGACGTAATAGAAATATTCTAGCACATTGTCTTGGCTAACTGCAATATTCTTGAACCTTGGTGTTATGGATATTTGGAAGAAATGATCCTCTGTTGTGGATGAAGTGATCCTGTTCATTTTAGTACTTTAATAGTATCTTTGTCTTCTACCTACTAGGTGCAGAGAACAACTTTTTTCACCACTTGCAATCATCAAAAATATATTCAGACCTTACGAAATGTCCCTTAGAGGGCAAAATCCCCTGTATTTGAGAACCATTGTTTTAGAGCTTCATGGTTTTTCTAAGTAAATTCCTTGACTTTGCTTGATTTTAATGTCATATGAACCCTGTGAAATGGGTGATACATTTTGCAAATGAGTAAAGTAAATGTTAGAGACACTGAGGAAATTACTCAAATAAAACATTGTGGTGACACAATCACGATTGTAATCCCATTTTTAATCAAGTTTTTCGTTGTTGTTAGGCAAGAATCTTTAAAATTTGATGAGCATCACAATCAGCTGGATGTCTCATACGGCACCACACGCTGGCATGCATCCCTAAGGAGGACAGTGAATGAGCACAGAATAGACGCAAATAATCTACATTTCTTCAAAGCTCCCCGGAGGTACTGATCCTGCCATCTCAGGGACTACAGTGAAAAATTCGCTGGTCTACATTTCATTGAACTGTAGTGGGTTAAAATGTGTTCGGTGCCCATCAGAACAACATGGGCTTTCCTTTGGCCATGTGTGACATGCAGAATTACAACTTTCATTAAGTGTCTTTGAGGATTGTGACAATATGTGATACACACGTAACAAGAAGTAGTGAGAAAAGTTCTGTAAGTTAGGACATGAAGATACAGAACTTAAATTCATCCTTCACTAGAATGTGTCTCCCAAGATACCTTCCCATAAAAGTAAAATATTCAGCTAGATCACAACCGGTTCTACAGCCAATTCATATAATAAGTTTGGAAAAGTGATTTCAGATCTCTGGTTAACTTTTTTTTTTTAAAGTAAAAGAACGGAGACATATTAACAAACAGACACAAAGTAGCATAAGAATAATACAATCAAAACTGATCTACAGACAAGGTGACAGGGAATCAACAACGGTTGTTGCTTTACAAATAGATAACCTCGAAGTGTATATTCAGGAATAAAAATACAGATAAAGAACTACATCAACAACAGAAAAAAAAAAAAAAAAGAAACCGAAAAGCATTAACAAAGAGACACAAAGTAGTACAATAACAGTATGATCAGAATTGAATTATAGACAAAGCCACAGAAAACCAACAATAGTTGCTGCATTGCATATTCAGATCTTCAGAGTGTATGCTCAGGATAACACACATAGACATACAAGATTGATCGAATAACCAGTCATCAACTATTCCTTACCATTAAGTGACATAATACAATAGTAGAACCATGTTAACCCTCCTGCACATATATATCTACATATATACATACATACATTTTTGCCTCTTTCTTTTCTCCTTTCGCTCGTCCCATTTGTTCTTTGCTTTTGAACAGATTTCCTTCATGTCTCTTAGTTTATATTCCCACCTTCAGGTTCTTACACCAGTGACACAATACGTTGCCTGCTCATGTACTGCTGATTTATTTCACTTATGAGTATGGTTTCCAATTTTGACCATTTGCCTACAAAGTCCTCAAAACTGTCTTTCTTTATAGCTGAATAATATTCCATCATATAAAAGTGCCGCAGTTTTTTTATCCAGTCTTCTGTGGATGGACATTTGGGTTGCTTCCACAATTTAGCTATTACAAATTGTGCTGCTATAAACATGGGTGCACATATATCAGAGCGATATGTTGTTTTCAGATCTTCTGGGATTATACCCAGAAGGGGAATAGCTGGTTTGAATGGAACTTCTAGACCTAGTTTGCTGAGAAATCTCCAAACTGCTCTCCACAGTGGTTGTACCAGTATGCATTCCCATCAGCAGTGTAATAGAGTCCCTATTTCTCCACAGCCTCTCCAGCATTTGTTACTGGATGATTTTTTAATAGTGGCCATTCTTGCTGGGGTGAGATGAAATCTCAGTGTTGTTTTTATTTGCATTTCTCGGATGACTGAGGATGTGGAACATTTTCTCATGTATTTATTTGCCATTTGTATTTCTTTGTCTGAGAAGTGTGTATTCATCTCAGATGCCCATTTCTCGAATCGGTCTTTGATTTTGGACAGTAACATGTTTTTTAATTCTTTGTATGTTCTAGATAGAAGACCTTTGAAGGACAGCCAGCTAGGATTTTTTCCCAATTTGTGGGTTTTCTTTTTACTTTGCTGGTGATTTCTTTAGATGTACAAAAACTTTTCAGTAGAATGAGGTCCCAATTATTGATTCTTTGAAGTGTTTCCCTTGCAGTTTCATTTTTGTTCATGAACTCTCTGCCTACTCCTATGTCTTCAAGATTTTTACCTACTTTCTCTT
>PVLD010018431.1:0-20307 GCA_004027595.1 Dinomys branickii | reverse complement strand
TTGTGATCCATTTTGACCTGAGTTTGGTGCATGGTGATACACTTGGGTCTATTTTCAGTTTTCAGCAAGAGGCAAGCCAGTTTTTCCAGCACCATTTATTAAACAGGCCTTCTTTTTTCCAGTGAGTTTGGTTGACACCTTTGTCAAATATTAGGTAGCTGAGTGGGTTTTTCGTTGTGGTTGCATCTTCCAGTCTGTTCCATTGATCCTCAGGTCTGTGTTTTAGCCAGTACCAGGTTGATTTTATTACAGCAGCTTTGTAGTATAATTTCAGGTCAGGGATTGTGATTCCACCTGACTTGTCCTTATTGCCCGGGATTGCTTTTGCCATTCTGGGTCTCTTCTGGTTCTAGATGAATTTGAGGCATAGTTTTCTAGATCTGTGAGGTATGCTAACGGTAGTTTAATTGGAATTTCATTGAATCTGTACAACAGTTTTGGTAGTATGGCCAGTTTCACGATGTTAGTTCTTCCTAACCATGAGCAGGGTATGTTTTTCCATTTATTGAAGTCTTCTTCAATCTCCTTTTTCAGAGTGCTGTAGTTTTCACTGAAAAAAATCTTTCACATTCTTTGTTAGATTGATTCCTAAGTATTTCAATTTCTTGGTTGCTATTGTAAAAGGTATGGTTTCCTCAAATTCTCTCTCAGTCTGTTTGCTGCTCGTGTATAGGAATGCTATTGATTTTTGTGTGTAGACTTCATATCCTGTTACACTGCTGAACTTGCTGATTAATTCCAGGAGTTTTCTTGTGGAGTTTTTGGGGTCCTCCATGTATAGTATCATGTCATCTGCAAATAGTGATAATTTAACTTCTTCCTTTCCTATCCTTATTCCTTTTATTCCTCTCTCTTGTCTCTTTGCTCTGGCTAATGCTTCCAGAACTATGTTGAATAGGAGTGGTGACAATGGACATCCTTGTCTTGTTCCTGACTTTAAAGTGAAAGTTTTCAGTTTGTGTCCATTTTGTATGATGTTGGCTGTTGGTTTGTTATAGATGGCTTCAATCAGATTGAGGTAGAGGCCATCTATTCCTATTTTTTCTAAGATTTTTAACATGAATGCATGTTGGAATTTATCGAAAGCCTTCTCTGCATCTATTGAGATGATCATGTGGTTTTTGTCTTTGACTGTATTAATATGATGTATTGCATTTATTGATTTGCGAATATTGAACCATCCCTGCATTCCTGGGATGAATCCTACCTGGTCATGGTGTATAATTTTCCTTATGATTCGCTGTAATCTATTTGCCAGTGTTTTGTTGAGTATCTTTGCATCTACGCTCATTAGAGAGATTGGCCTATAGTTTTGTTTCTTAGTTGGGTCCCTCTCTGGTTTTGGTATCAGTATAATACTTGCCTCCAGAAATGTGTTAGGGAGATTTGCTTCCTTTTCGATTTCATTGAAAAGTTTGAAGAGTGTTGGCATTAAATCTTCTCTGAATGTTTTATAGAATTCTGCTGTGAATCCATCAGGGCCTAGGCTTTTCTTTGTTGGAAGTTTTTAATGACGTTTCCAATCTCATTAATTGCTATTGGGTTGTTCATGATATTTACGTCTTCCTGATTCAATTTTGGTAATTTGTGCCTTTCTAGGAATCTGTCCATTTCTTCTGTATTTTCTATCCTATGGGAGTAAAGATTTTCAAAGTAGGTATTAATGATCTTTTGGATTTCTGTGGGATTTGTAGTGACTTCATCCTTTTCATTCCTTATTGTGTGAATTTCAGATATTTCCCATCTTTTTTTCATAAGGTTGGCTAGGGGTTTATAAATTTTATTTATTCTTTCGAAGAACCAACTCTGATTCACTAATTTTTTGTAGAGTTTTCTTCATCTCAATTGCATTAATTTCTGCCCTGAGTTTTATAATCTCCTCCCTTCTTTGGGCTCTTGGTTTGGCTTGTTGCTCTTTTTCTAAGAGTTTGAGGTGTAGCATTAGGCTGTTTATATGCTCTCTTTCTGTTTTCTTTGGATATGAGTTCATTGCTATAAATTTCCCTCTGAGGACTGCTTTCATGGCATCCCACAGATTTCGGTAGGTTGTACTTGCATTTTCATGTATTTGTAGGTATTTTTTAATTTCTTCTTTAACTTCTTGTGTGACCCATTGGTTATTCAGTAGGTTGTCTAATTTCCAAGTGTTTATGCGGTTTTTAGAGATCTCTTTGTCATTAATTTCCAATTTCATTGCACTGTGGTCTGATAATATGCATGGGAGAACTTCAATTCTTTTGCATTTAGGTAGATATGCTCTATGGGCTAGAATGTGGTCTATTTTAGGGAAAGACCCATGTACAGTTGAGAAAAATGTGTATTCTGATGTTGTGGGATGGAACACTCTGTATACATCTACTAAGTCCATTTGTTCACACTTTTTGTTCAGGTCTGTTATTTCTTTGCTGAGTTTCTGTCCAGTTGACCTGTCTCTTTGCGTCAGAGGGGTGTTTAGGTCCCCTATTACAATAGTGTTATTAGTTATTTGATTTTTCACGTCTGTTAAGATTTGACTTGTAAAGTTAGGTGCTCCATTGTTTGGTGCATAAATGTTTAGGACTGTTACCTCTTCCTCTTGCATGTTTCCCCTAGCTAGTATGTAATGGCCTTCTTTATCTCTTTTGATTGTTTTTGGTTTGAAGTTTACTTTATTTGCAAACATAATAGCTACCCCTGCTTTTTTGTGGGGACCTGTTGCATGGAGAATTGTTTTCCAACCTTTAACTTTCAACCTGTGGATTTCCTTTTGAGTAAAATGTGTTTCGTGTATACAGCATATCGTTGGATTGTGTTCTTTTATCCACTCTTCCAATCTTTTCCTTTTGACTTGTGAATTGAGGCCATTTACATTAATGATTATAATGGTTATATGTTGGCTTATTCTAGTCATGTTATTTACTTGTTGTTTTCCTTCTTTTGCTGTCCGTTTACTTACTTGTTCTATTTAGAGGATTACTTCTATCGTTGTTCTTGGGATTGTGGTCTCTTTTTTCTCTGTCTAGAATATCTTTTAGTGCTCTTTGCAATGCTGGTTTGGCACTTATGAAGTTCTTCAGTTGTTCTTTGTCATGGAAATATTTTATTTCTCCATTGAATTTGAAGGGTAGTTTTGCAGGATACATCAGTCTGGGTTGGAAGTTGTTTTGTTTCAGAATCTGTAATATCTCGCTCCAAGCTCCTCTTGATTACCTGGTTTCCGTTGAGAAGTCTGCTGTGATTCTGATGGGTTTCCCTTTATAGGTGATCTGTTTCTTTTCTCTAGCAGCTTTTAATATTGTGTTCTTTTGCTGGATATCTGGGATCTTGACTATTATATTTCTATGTGCCTCGGTTAACTGTTCTTCAGTAACTTTTACCTTGTTTGGGAAATTTTCTGCTATTATTTCAGCAAATATTCTTTTTATATCATTTGAGTTGTCTCCTGCTATTTCACTGACTCCTATAACTCGAATATTATTTCGTTTTGCCTCATCTTACAGCTGTTAGATTGATTTTTCTTGGGTTTTTGATGATTATATGAAATCCTTCCTTTCACACTCATAAGCTACCATGCTGTCTTCAAGGTCTGAAATTCTATCTTCAGTTTCATTTAAGCCGTTTTGCAAGCTTTCAATGGAAGTTTTCAATTCCTGGCAATCCCTTTGGGCCTGTTTCATTCTTGATAATTCATTCCTAAGTTGTTCTTGTAACGTTTCCATTTGTTTCCTACTTTCTTCTAATCTTTTATCTATTTCTTCTCTATGTGTATGGAACATTTCTTCCATTATAGTTTTCAGTTCATTTTTTGTCTTAGAGATTATTGCAGGTATGTGGCTTATTTCTGCTTTAAGCTCTTCTACGGACTGTTGGAATTGTTTTATTATTTCGGGTGCAGTCATTTCAGAATTTGCAGGTATGTGGCTTCCTAGTTCCCCTATATCCTTGCATCCAGGATGTGTTCTGGGTGGGGTTGAGTTCTGAGACTGCGTTTTGTTCTTCTGTCTTCCCATTTTTGGGTAACAGATTCAAAATATTGAGCAATAAATTACCCAGGCAGTTCACCAGGCAAAGGTCTGTTGCAAAGGCTGCTCCAATGACTCCTCTTCAGGAGAATGTTTTGTCTTAGCCTTTCTGCTGAGAGTTCTGCTTAAAAGGCTGCTCAGGTGCTGGTTTGTCGAGTCAGCTACTCCCTACTGTAATACCTGCATGGGGCATGTAAATCCACTCCCCCACCCGCCCAGGGTTCCCTGCAGGTATGGGGACAGATCTCCTCCCCCACTCAGTGATCCAGTCACGGCGCACAAATAGTTCACCCGTTTCGTTTCTGAATCTGTGCCAGCAGGAAGGCTCCAAAGTGCCAATTCTCATGCTCTCCGGGTCTGGGGGAGGGAGCGGGATGCTCCACTCCTCTGTGCTCCTCACACTGCGCATGCACTGCAGGCCGCTGAGGGCTTTGGTGGCGGGGCCCAGGACCGGAGTGGGATCCCGTTTCGCTGCTCGGATTTGTGGAGCCTGCCCAAGGAGCATGGGTTCTGAGACCCTCCCACGCTGCAGTTGCTAAAAAGCTGATTTTTTGGCCGCCGTTGCTGGTGAGTCGTGCAGGATCGGGAGGCGGGAGGGACCGAGCCACCTGCACCCGCGGGGCGCTCGGACCCAGCCGAGCTGCCACCCGTCTGCGGCACCCAGCGTCTGTGGTTCCCAGCTCTCTGGTCTTTCCTGCATCTTGGCACGGCAGTTTGGTCCGACCTGCTGCGTCTCCGGCAGCGCAGAGAAACACGTTCAGTTTGAACTTCCCAGCCGAGGTTCCAGCGTTCGCACTCGCCAAGCCTGTCACGAGCTGGGGCTCTGGTTAACTTTTAATTGCTTTATCCACAGCATCAGATTTTGTTGTTATTTTTTCACACACACAATCAATTCTAACAGTCTATATTCTATTATCATAGAAATGTTTGAATGCATTTTTATTAGGGAAGAAAGAACAACATTTCATACAATTTTCTTCTTAGATATCTGCATAGCCATAATGTGTATAATACCTTCTGTCAGTAAACATCAGCTTCTGCCAGTAAGAACTCAAGCTGACAGCTGGAAAGATTTACTTATTTCTTTGCACGAGTATAATCTCTTTTTCATTATTATTTCCTCACTCACTACTTCAGTAGTAAATAATGTCAATTCCTGTTTTGCAGTTCTTAATAGTGTGCTTGAGAACTCATCCTGCTTGTCTTATTAGTAGGGCACTCAAAGAATTCAAAAATTTAATTATATGTTAATTTGATATCAACCAGAGATTTTTCTTTCTTTCTTCCTTTCTTCACATTCTTCATGAATGCAAAGTTTAGCCTAAAAAAAAAAAAACCCTTTATCTTTGACAATATACATTTTTTTTTTTCTCTTTTGGTCATTTCAGCTGGAAAGCATTCTGTTACCTGTATATAACAACAGAAACAATTTTCTGGTCATGTTAATCTCCATCAGCTTTTGTGAGTCACTTAGCTGAAGCAAGAAGAGATCAAATCATTTAGATGAAGAATGAAGTACCGGCAACAAAAGATAGATGCTCATGGTTTTATGTTTGCTTTTTTTTTTTTTTTTTTTTTTTTTGGCTGTGACAGTCTGTAGCTATTTTTCAAGTGAATATCAGATCGGAGAAAGGGGTATCTCAGCAATGAGGTGGTAGAAATTGCATGAAGACCATCACTATAATTTTCCTGAAGATAAATGCAAATTGTTAGCTATTTATCCAAATGATCCTTTATCGCTCTAGTGCAGAGTCTGCTATAGTGAGCCGCAGTGTATTTTAATTTAGCAAAGGCATTACCTAGGAAAATGGCAAATTGCACAAGTGAGAAAATCGATAATGATGGTACAATTCCCCATTGTGGTTTTTATAGTCATGGGAATTGTGCTCAGGCAAAAGCTTATCATATCAACAGTGTGATAAAAATAACATAGGAACTGACAGAAACAGTGAAGCTAAAGATGTAGCTTGGGGTCCAGTGGAAGTAAGAGCGATGGGCAAGAACCTGCTCTACCATCCACAGCTTGTGTGACCTAGAAACATTGACTTGATTTCCTGGTCTTTCCCTTTTACTCTTTATTCGGTGTAGACAACAATAGCACCGATCTCAGAGAGCTGGTGTCATAAGTGAGGCGGCTTTGTAGTAACTTGTATGATGCATAATATGTTCCCTAAAAATATACATTATTATTGCTTAAGCAAAGGTCTTTGTACATTTTATTTGCCCTTATTTTCTCCTTTTACAGTATTCATAAATCATCAGTGATAAAATATATTAATTTGGATTCAGAAGATATATTTCTCCTCTAGATAGATTATTTCTTTACTTGGAATTGATTAATTTCTGAAACTCTTTTTTCAGTGTATGCCTATCACAAAACTATGTGTGTTCAAGGAGCAAGGAAAAATCTTAAGCTAGGGTGACAAAATTGTTAAGTGTCCCTAGGTTTAGAGGAATATGATCATGCTTAGAATGGTAATTTTATTTATCTGTTTCACAATCATTTGTGGACAGTAATATAAAGTGATTTCTCTATTAATTCATTCAAGGTATAATTTTCAGTGTCTAAATAATGGATACTGGTGTACATAATCACATCATTTCAAGACAAAAATCAAAATATTAGATGAAATATAACAGCATGGAACATGTGCAGAAATTATCGCAGAAAAGATTCCACTTGAGGGAATATTTTTAATTCTATCTCAAATTTCATATGACTTCAAACTTAGGCAAAATTGAGTATCATTTTAAATAAAAGAACAACAGCTATGAATTGTTATGCCTTGAAATATTTTTAAATGAAATGCTATTGATAACTGATGATATTAGTAAATGAAGTGGACAAGTAGAGCAGTTTTATGAAACTCCAATTATGCTCAAGAACTTGATTTACTAACTTTAGTAATAAAACTTGATTTTCATCAGAGATATCAAACTAAAATGCTACCATTCGTCAGTGCTGTACAGTCCATTGATTAACTATTGTAGAGAAAAGATCTTTGAGAATAGAACTGAAGGAGAAATAATTTTACTCCCTAGAGTTAGTCCAATTTAAATTCTATAACACGATATGGGGCAAAATCAAATGCTTTCCATGAACAAACTGGATGCTTGAGTTAAAAGACTGGAATACTAAGATTAAAGCCCAAAAATATATTATTAAAGTAGGAAAGAACATACACATTTAGGCTTATAAAATACATGGAGTCCTAATGAATTCCTTATCTAGTTTCACTTCTGAGGGTACCAGTGAAATCTAATCTACACAGATTTCATATATTACATAGGAAAAGTACACAATTATAGTTTTTCCAATCATAATTATTACAGAATGAATAAGCTTAGTCACAAAAAACTAAGAGAAGATTTTCTAAAGCAGGTCAACAATCCTGTCTATATAGAAAATTATCTTTATCATTAAAAATATTCATTAAAAAGAACAAAGAGAAAACTGAGACTAACACAAATGTTTCAAACTACTGTAGTCTTACTGATGTGAATTTTAAATTCTCTACAATCACCCTGCTGAAACCAGTAAGTAAGGAAAATTGAACTATCCATCCATATACTTGAACCTAGCCATTAATTTTGTATTTAAATATTGTATTACATGGAAATTAATCTATAATTTCCTTATAAAGCTATTTAATTTGATATGTAGCTATAAAATGTCACTGGACAACAAAGTGTGAACTTCAAGACACATCTTACTGGTAAAAATAACAATAACTGTCATTTAGTAAGCACTTGTTGTATGCCTAGAATTATACATGTATTATGCCACTCTACAAGTTTGTGACACTTTTTTTTTTATAGATGATATGACTGAAGCCAGAATATTTGAAGCAATTTGATTCAGTTTGGAAAGTTAATAGAGCTGGGGATTTAACAGTGGCATTGTGCCTGCCTGGCAAGCACGAGATCCTGAGTTCAATTCCCAGTTCTAAAAAAAAAAGAACTTTGAAAGTTAACAGAGAACAATCAATATTTAAATATAGTTCTGTCTGGCTCCAAAGGTTGCATTTCTTAGATTTCTTGTGTGGAATTGACTCAGGAGTTCTGATAACGTAGGAGTGGAAAGGGGTAATAGCTCTCCCCACCATCATAAGCATTAGCATTGATACTTTCTTGTGAGGTCTTATAGCTCAGACCCTCCTGCATGCTAGGGAAAAACTCTTCTAGTGATCTAGAGAGTGATTTTAACCCACAGGTATAACAAATGACAGATGAACAAGAGAAGAGTGTTACAAATTTACTTAATCAATTTTTTTGTGAGATTTGGGAAACTGTTTCATGCATGTTTGATAAAAAAATGGGCAACCATTAAGAAATATGATTGGGCAAAATGTATGATCTGATGGTGACGAATGGGGAAACCTAGAAAGGCTTGGTTTTCTAGATTCTAGTTGGTGTCATGGATGAACATTCCTTCCTTGCCCATATTGGGTGGAACCACTATAAAATGAGAATGTTTTTTATTTATTGGTACATGTTCACAGCATACGCAGTTTACCATCATCTGGGGAAGTGGGTACATGTGCATAACATAGCTTGATTCTCCCTTTAGAAGGAGAGTCTTTAACAGAGGCAGGAGGGAACTTTCTAGGTTTTGTGGCTTGTTTGGGGAGGGAGAAATTCTACATTTTATGACTCACTATGGGGAAAAGGAATCTGAGCTTCAGTGATGTATCTGGGGGGAGGAGAATTGGGAGTGAGAAGAAGGCACAGATACCTTCATCCTGAGACCAAGAAGGGATCATATTCTGGGGCCTTCTGCTCTAAGCCCCAATGTTGAGAAAAGGAAGAAGAAAACAGAGGCCATCATGCTGTGTCTCCTATCTTGGCCTACACCAGGGCAACTTTTACTATTGGTTTATACACTGAACATGAGTGTTATCTGAATAAACCATTCAGTTCCTAAAATAAATTTATCTCCCTAATACAAATGGGTAACATCAATCATTTCTCTTCAACAGATTCCCATTTCTCAATCATTTCTTCTGTTCTTTAAGAGCTCCAGTGGCTGACCTTGAAAACCAGCCTTACAAATTACTTTGCTATGAAAAATATCCTTTCATCTTCTCTGGAAGCCTCTTAGCTCAGGCTCACTTGTGACCCAAGGCCACCTCCAAGTTTGGGGGGGGCATGCTATTGAATGAGTTATTAGCAATATTTCTCAGATTGACATTTGAAGTACAATTTTGTAGTCAGTTTTTAAGTATTTATTCCCATGTGTTTCATAGGAAACCATTTCCTTTAAAGTTGTTGACATGTAAATAAAGACAAATACGTTTTGCCATATTATGGGTCTATACCAGTCAACAGAAAACAAAGCTCACTATCACTTATTTGTGTTTCCCCCATAGCAGGGATGGAGTCCAGTGCTTCATGCATGCTAGGCATGTGCTCTACTGCTGAGCTACGTCTTGAGCCTTCACCATTTCATGAATGGGAGGCGAAGTGTAGGAGGGACTGTAAATGTGAGCATGGCCTTGATCCTGTCACTTTGCTCTGCTGGAATAGTGCTGGTCTCCTCTTCCTCTAGGGGACAGTTCAATCTCCATTCTATATTCATTTATTCACATCAGTGCTTTTACATACACATATCTTCAATAGCTACTGCAAACAGTCCAACAGACTGAGGTACTTGTAAGCTTCCTGAAATCAAGGATCTTACCTGCCTCAGTTTTGCGTTGCCTTTCCTCATGCTCACTGTCCAAGACTTTGAAAATTAAAATAAGCACACAGTACTTAGATGACATCATGAAATGAGAGCACAGTACAAGGATCAGAAAGAATAGATTCATTTGTTATTTCATCCAATATAATAGCAATTACTGTGTGAGTGTGCAATATTTGAACTATGCCGCCTGTTTGAATACACATTTATATTCTGAATGAAGGTGTAGTTATCTATTTGTTATGGTTTGTGTCTGCATGTACCCCCAAAACTTCATGCAGTCATGGGTCAGGCTCTAGAGTTTATGACTGATACGTGGGTGTGAGTACTACACCTGCCCTGGGGCAGGTAGTTTTCATGTGTAAGCGAGAGAAAGAGGCTGCTTGCGGCCACACCTCCCTTTTGCTCTTTGCTGTCTTCTGCTGCCATGAACTGTTGCCCTCTGCTGTGTGCCACCGCCTTGGAGCAAGCCAAGTATGTACTGATACCTCCACAAACTGAGCTAAGTAAACTTTTCCCCCTTAATTCTCAGCATCAGGTATTTTGTTTCAGCAAAAAGAGAAGTAACCAAGATACTATTCTTACCACTTGATTTCTATCTCAGAACGTAGTAAGTTCTCAACATTTGTGTATTAAATAAAGAAACATACAAAAAATAAAAGCAATTCAATTGTTGTATTCTATGCAAAGTGAGAGAAGAAATACTATGCATCATGGGAAGCAATTTTCGTCTTAACTTTCCCATGCTCGCCCACTTGTACTTATTTGATAGTAAATTACCTGACTTTTGCCCTGCATTTCTATGCATATTTATGACCTAAGGTAGTTCACATACCTTTAGAATGGAGACGGAGAAGGGCACTTATCATTTGAGTCTCAAGAGGAGTGTTTTTATGAGGACAATAATACCTTGGATGGGGTTTACACAAATTTATTGCATCCTCCATATGGAAGAGTTTAATGTAAGGGTCATAAAGGATACCCAGAAGTGAGGCCATCACTCATTTTGAGAAAAGAGGACTGACTAGATAAATAAACAGTCAACGATTGGTTTTATGCCTATGGTAGTTTAACCGCAATGCTTTCTAACATTTCAGCACATATATTTTATCAAGAGGAATCAGTATTTCAGCACAGGCCTCTATGGAAGTACCAGTATGCCTGCGCTGTATTTTCTAGCTATTTTGGTTTGAAAGTAAAAGAATTATTCAGGAATATTTGTAACCAAATAGACTTCATTTTTAAATAAAAATATAGAGATTTTAAAATGTGGCAAATTGGGTGTCATACCATTAGTGAAAGGAGGATTGCATATGTTTTAATTAATTAATTATTTTGAAACAGGTTCATGCTATGTAGCATAGGTTGGCCTTGAGACAAGCCCAGGCTTGTCTCAATCTCATGATGATCTTCCTGCCTCAGCCTCCTGAGTCCTGGGATTACAGGTGTGTACCACCTTGCTCGGATTCCATATATTTTAAAGAACTAAAATTGGTGGTCAATATATTCACAAACTGTCAACTCAAAGAAGCATCAAAACCTTTATTTTGGGCTGGGGATATAGCTCAGTAGAATAAGCACCTGCCTGGCAAGCACAAGGTCCTGAGTTTGATCCTGAGTACCACAAAAACAAAAACAAAAACTAATAAAACTATGATTTTTTGCAAGATCAGTAAGTAGTTTAATATTCTGTAATATAATGCAAATGCCACTATCATAATAATTAAAGGCTCGGACTGCTTAGAATCAGATGAAATGATATAATTTCTAAGACAATTTAAGTTTTGGAAACATTCAATTTTCTGGAATGATTTTCTGTATATAGTGCCCTTGTGGACCTCAGGAATGAAGTACTGATAAACATATACCTATTACCTTTGTATATGTTAAACTATTTATAAGTCCTGTTTCTTTCAAATATCTATTTTAGCACGACTTAGAAATAGCAGCACGTGAAGACTGAGTTTTACATAACACAATCTACGGTGCTTTTTCCCCCAGTCATGACATAAGTTTTTCCAATACTGTCTTGAACAAATCTCGCACTGTTTTGCAAAGCAGTTACATAAGGACAAATTGATTGAACACTAGTTTCATCCTTTAGCTCCTCTGTCTTATGTCCCCTTGGAGCAAATAGGATGCAAAAGAAGTTGCCTGATGTTAAATTTGTAATGCACTTTATGGCAATATTATTGAACATCACATAAACTTAAGCAACTGTACTTACTGCTAAGGTGACTAGGAATGGAGAATCAAATGTTGTTATTGAATAGTCGAAGTATATAACTATTTCTCTGTACTTGATTTGTTCATCTTTGTTTTACTTGCCCTGTAGTGGCAAACAACAAAAGAAGCTTTTGTAACTGAGCCAGTTATTAGCAGTATATAAACACAATAATTAGTGTAAGAAAATAGGAATATTTAGTATAAACAGTAGTAAACATGTTAGTGGCACCTTCCAAAATATGTAAAGATTTTCCTAGTGCCTTACTTGGTGGAGAAGATGTTCCTTAATTATCGCTAGAAGAGTTACTTTCTTGCTACATTTTTATGAGTCCCTAGTCTGTTACCACAGTTCCCATTTAAAAGATAATAAAATAAGAAAAATGCTGTCTCATTTTTCCCTTGAGGGTAGGCAACTTATAAACTTTGACTTAAATTTAGATTTGATGACACACTCTGATGTCTGTTATTCTAAATTATAGTTGACAAAATGATGTGGAAATGCCTTGTACTTAGCAATACATTTATCTTGATATTTTCAAGCAATATATAAACATTTTATTGCTTTTACATTGCTGGATAAAGAATCCAAAGCAAGCAATTAGCTGTGGAATTCATCACAAGCCCAAAATATCTGAACCCTAAATGGAATTCTTAAATTAAGCTGCATCATTAATATTGTTTAATTTTGTTTCCTTTATAAGCAGAGGAACTTTGTCTGGTTTACCAGTTTTACTCTAAATGCTTTATTAAAATAAGCACATACTAGATACTCAATAAGTACTTGTTGGTCAGATGACTAAATAAAGTCTAGGTGAATTTCATGAAACAAATGTGTTCTGATGATAAGAACAGAACCACGGGTATATAATTTAACGGTCCCCATATCATCTAGTTTAACTTTATCTTTGGTTTGGAACAACTTAGTGATTGAACCCAGTGAACTGTTAGGAGAAATTAAATTGGCAAATATACTCACATGGAAAAAATTCATTTTGGCATAGAGTGCTGTGATAACAAAGTTACTCTGATCATCTGAGCAACTTGCCTATTAATAAGTTCTCCAAGAAATTATGCAATTCTCTTCCTGTGCATTTCTCCTGAAGCACAAGTTCTAATTTTATCTCTGGAATTAATATACTACCACTTCATTTCTAAGATCTGTTTCCTGTCTCCACTAATACAGGTGATAAATGAAAAATATGAATCATCAACAAATATGTGCTACTTATTGTTCCTCCGTAAATGTGCTGTTATATCCCTTGGCGGTTAAATTTAGTATAGGCTTCAATAAATAGGAGCAGAGAGAAGCCAAGACTGTGAGTAAAATTGGAATGACCTAAAGATAATATCCTGCAGTTTGTCAGTGGTGCTGGAGAATTATTTTGTCATAATAATTCAGAATTTTAAAACGAAGGTGACTCAAAGCATAAACAAATCTGGAGAAATCTTTCTCCCACTTACATTTTCTAGACTCATTTACATTTAGGCGGGCTCAACTACTTAATGACATTATACAATGTTCTAACTCAACTATAGGTTAAACTTGAACTAGTTGGTTTGAAATTTTTGAAATTTTTCATATTTTGAAATTATTCAGAATCTGATTCTAGTTGCGAGAACTTCAAAAATGTTAAGGTAAGGTTGGAAATAATTTTTCAACATTTCTCTATTTCGAGAGCTTTAGAAATATATCTTGAAAAGTGTGACATAGCAGAAGATAATGTTTGAGACCTTAAATAGCTGAATAATTTGCACGGTTACCTAAAAATTCCAAAAGATAGTCTTTTAGCCACTTTGCCCAATCCAACTCCGTTAGCTGATTTATCAAAATTTATGGGGAATTTTAGAACTCATATGTCTTATAAATCATAATAAATTGTTCCATTTTCTCTATAAATGAGAGAAATATGCATTCTGTGCATGATTTTAAGACAAGTAAGTCAGTTTCTAAACATATATGGGTGTGTATATGTATTCGTGTGTGTTGCATGGGGTGTCTCTAAGACCACTTTACTTTTTATTAGTTTTTAGAAGCCACTTGCCATTTGCTGGACAAATTCCTTAGACTCATGATGTAAACACAATGTGACCACTAAATTTGTCAAGCTAACTTGACTGGGTTAAGACATGCCTAGCAGATTAGTGAAGCACCCTTCTGGGTGTGTCTGTGGGTGTGTCCAGAGGTGATTGGCATGTAAGTCAGCAAATGGAAGGAGGAAGTCACCCTGGATGTGGGTGGAACCAACAAATACGCTTGCAGCCTGGATGAAATAAAAAGGAAAGAGGGAAGCTGGCATGTTTTGGAGAGCTCCAGTCAACTTGAGGAGTGAAACTTTGTTTGCCATTGTCCTTGGTCACCAGTTTCCAATTTCTCCAGCCTTCCAATGCAGAAACGTCTCCACTAAACTTGTAGATCTTTGACCCTGGACTAGTACTTCATCCTGGATCTCTTTTGTTCTGGGAATTACATCTTTTTGGCCTGAATCTTCTCCCTGTTCCATGTCCAGACAGCCACATTTAACCTTTTAAGTCTACATAATAAATCTGTTTTCATAATTGTATGCAATTAATCATATATATGTCTATGTATACATATTTATAAATTCTATTCTTCTAGAATCATACACATAGTATCTATTTTTATTTAGTTAGTTCTGTGCCACTGGAGATTGAACCCTGGTTCTTCGTTCTTAGCTATATCCTTTTCTTTTAACAGCTTCTTTTTAAATCTCTAAGTTGCCCGCCCTGGGCTCAGACTTGGTGTCCTCGTGATTCACCTGCTCAGAATTCTGGAGTTAGAAGTTCATACTCCTATGCTGGTTCTTGTTTTTTTCTATCTAGTGTAATACCCAAGATATATGATCCTGGGGGTCTGACTGGTCTCATTCTGGGAATGACTCAGGGTTCCCATTGTTTTCCATCTTGTAGTGTAACTTCAGCTTGGAAATTCCCTATCCATTGTGTTCATGGATTCTCAAAGTAGCAAGAAGTGACAAGAGCTTCAAAATTAATGCTTGGAAAGTTTTAAGGGGTCTAGAGTAGAAATGTTTTTTTAGACCTCTCCACCTTGTCAATGTCTAGAATTTAGTGCTGTTATATGTGGATAAAATGGCGTCACCCTGTCACCACTCCAAATACATACAATATAGTCTTAACCTCCATATTTTAGATGACTTCCATATATAGGATCAAATTACACTGAGATCATGAGGATGGGTTCTAATCCAGGACCTAACTGGTATTCTTGTATAAACAGATGGAGTAGGGTGAGGTGTGCCCATCGATAAACACTTAGAAGGGAGACAATGTCAAGGGATATGGAGAGGAGACAGCCATCCATAAGCCAAAAAGAAAAAGTAGCAACAAATTGTTTCTTCCCTATCCTCAGAAACTCTGCCAATATCTGCATTTTGGATTTCTAGATTCCAGAACTGTAGAATTTTTGAACAGAATAATAAATTCTACAGAGCAATACATTTTTGTTGTTAAATTTATCCATTCTGTGATTCTATATTGCCATTGCCCTAGAAGAATAATAGGTCTGACTACCCCTATCCTCCACAGGGAAGATTGAAAATGTATTTTACCTGTGTTTCCAGGCAGAAGAGAAATATAGTTCTGTGAACAACTGAGCAATCTTTACTACTCAATTGTCTTTGTTAACTACTTTGTGAAATGCTGACAGAAGATAAGTTGCCTAATATTCAAGTATATATTCTGATACCTAGTTGTATTGTGTATAATTGAATGTCTTTCAATCAATAGCCAGCTATTATTTTTGATTAGGTAGCTTTCTCTGGGTGGTATACATGGACAATATGTCCAGGGAGGTTGCTACAAGCTAAGTTTATTTCCAGTTCTGCTACCATTAATGTTCTCTGACAAAACGGCTGAAGCACCAAAGCCTTGAAAAGATTCTGTCAATTTCTGAGGACTGCGGCACTAATATTGTTATTAATGTAGATAATTTTGACATCTTATTAGCTTGGTTATTGAATTATTAGCTTAGTTTTTACCTTTTACCTGGATATGTTCTAAAGATTTTTAACACACACATTCAATTTAGCACATCCTGAGCCCAAGTCATCATATTGCCTGAGTGACCCCTCAAAACTCACTTGTACTTCTCTTTTATGGTTCTTTATTCTGGCTCTGCCAATATCGTTCAACTGCTTTTGCACAGCTAGAAACTGTGGAGCCCAATCTTGAACATTTTCTAGTCCTTGACTTTTGAATTGTTTCCTTGCTAAATATTGCCACTTTTCTCACTTAACTATCACTCAAATCCATTAATTTCTCTTTGACTTCTACTGCCTTAAACTGCAGTGGGCATTGTAAACCTTGGGGGAATTAGAATAGTTCTCCAAATCATTGTTGCTTTCTTCCTGGTTTCTTCCTAGTCTGTCTTTAACATCTGGAGGCAGACATATGTTTTTTTTTTTGTTTGTTTGTTTGTTTTTTTTTTATCACATAGGTAGCTAGGAAAGAGACAAAAGAAACAGCTTGGCACTATGCAAAGGCTATAAGTAACCTAAGTATTCACTATTAAGACACACTTAGCTTTTTTTTTTTTTTTTTTTGCACCCAGAATGGAACTCAAGACCTTGTGCTTGCCAGGCAGGCCCTTGTGCCTCTGAGCTATATCAGTCCTACATTCAGCTTTATCTACCGGTCATTTTTTCTTGTTCAGAAGCTCTGAAAATGTCACATTCCCAATAGCAAAGACATATGTTGGACAGAGCCCATAGTGGAACAACCAATCTTATCCCTCTTAATTTCATTTATACAATACAAATTTTCTCATTGTTTTATATTTCTAATAATTTAACATTACTAGGAAAATAAATGTAAATTTCTTATCTAAAATATTAGTTTTTTTTTTAACTTGGCTGCATTTTATTTTTTCAGCTATTTATTTCCTGGGTTAAATCCTGTAATCTATGAATTCTGAACTTCTTGACCAAATACACTGATGTTTGCCTTTGTACAAGTTATTCTTTCTGCTTAAAATGCACCTGCTTCTCTCATCTTATTTATCGTTCAAGAGTTAGACCCAACTCAATTAGGTATTCTAGGAAGAGTCACAAATCTTTTCTTCGGATTTAAGCATTATCCTCCTTTACCACACAGAATTACATGTATTTTCCCCTTCAGACTGTGAGTTGTCTAAGGTGGGGAACTAGGTAATCTCACCACTCATTCCCAAGAGCCTAGCAATTGATTGGGGAAGAGTGCGCATTTAATGAATATTTGTTCAATGAATTTTGAGTGAGGAAGAGATTATATCAATGTAAAAAAAACTCTGAGGGAATTTTAGGGAAAGATAAGTAGATTGCTGATGTACTTTGGATATATTTTTCTGAAATTATTTAGTGTTTATGGCCACATTAAAGGATCAGTTACTGTTATCTTGTCTGAGATATTTAGAGGTGTACAGTTGCTTTGGTAAATATCATCAACATGGAGCATCTGGTCCCCAAGATGTAAGTCCCATGTTTCATTCCTGTGTAATTGTCCAGTCTAGACACAGGTCACCATTTATCCCCTGTTATTGGCAGGGGAGATTTGATCTCAAGGATGTCATCTCCCACCTTCCTCCTTCACATTTGCATGCTTCCTCTGACAATGACCTTTCATTAAGCTTTTAAAAGCACTCCTTAAATCCACCTGTACCATCCAGGATTCTTTGCCTCTGTTTTACATGTTTCCTTTGTTGTTCCATTAGAATACTTGGGTACCTGCAGGCAGCTAACTCTTTTTCTCAAAAGAAGAGCAGGAGTGTGCAGACTTCAGTGTTACTCAGAAGAATTTACTGTCCCGGAAGAGCCCAGAAGTCCTTAAAGGTTAGAACCCAAGCTGACAGTGATACAAGATTACCTTGCATGGAGAGGTAAAGGCACCGAGGTCATAAAGAAAACAAGGTTGAAAATATTTTTATTTGACATAAAATAATAGAGCAGCAAATGTGAGGGAGAGGAAGGCTTTTATTTTACTTTATTTTATTTATTTTTTGAGACTGCAGTGGAGTTCTATGAGACAGACATTAATGCCCCTCAACTGTAAAAGATTCTGGAGTAGCTCTGGGAATTGGGAAGTCAGCAATTTACAGCCTCTCTCCTCTGTTCTTATAAGCAATTTAACCAAGCTCCTGTTAGCAAGAGACACTTAAGCAACAGAAATCCTAGAGATTTTTTAAACCCATAGTAAAGATAATACAATCCTACTGCATAAAAACAAAGGATTATTAATGCTTTGCTACTGGTGCAGTCTCTCATTTCACAACTGATATAACTTTCCGCATTAAATCACCCCCACCAGCCTGAAATGAGCCAAGCCCAGCCATCATTTATCACTAGTTGTTTTGTGTGACCCAACTAGATCCAGCCCTCATTTTGACCCTTGCAAAGGCTTGTCCCCCGTGCAAGTGGAGGTTTTTGTCTGCAGGCAGGCGGATCTCTTTTTGGATTCAAATTTATTTTTCGGACATGGTTCACGGCTTCTCTTTCCAGGTACATGTCCTCTGAAGTGTGAGCCTGCCTCTACAAAGCGCCGCCCCTAGCAGATCACATCTCTGGGCAGTTTGGAGCTCTGGCCCCTTTTCAACTCTTAAATCTCAATGTATGATCCGTTTACTTGAATGATTCATAATCAGTGGAGTTACTAATTTTGCCTTTTGCTTAATCACCCAGTGATGTATGTTATTAAAAAAATGCTCTTACATGATAGGGTGGTCAGTCGAGTGATCGATTTTTGCTTGCGTTTTCATTTTATTTTTACAGGTTGTTTTTGCAAACCTGAGGACCACACAACCCTCATGGTTTCCCAGATGACCTCTGCTATCAAAACAGGCACCCTTCTTTTCCTTTCCGTTCCAAGCAGTGGAATAACGATTGTGGAGGAGCAGGTTCTTTGCTCACATATACAATGGGTAGTCCTGAATACTTCGTCTACCCATTGTTATACTTCTCTATTCTAATGGTGTTACATCAGTGTGTAGATTACATTCATGTGCGATAGGTGAGATCACAGCTCTCTACCTGTATGCACCCACTCTGATTTTTTAAAATTCAGTCATTTCTTCCACAGATGCTTAGTGTGTTCCTACTACGTGCTTGTGCCTATTTGTAGATGCTGAGGAAGTGCAGTAGAAGCAAAGAGAATTCTTGTGCTCTTCTTAAGCTTACGTTTTTCTATTCCTAGGACTCCACACTGCAGGGCAGCATCTCAGAAAGGTTGCAGGCTTTGCAATCAATGAACCTGAACTTAAGTTTCTGCAAATATTAGCACTGTGATTTTACAACATAACGAGAAAGGATAACGTCATGTTTCTTTTTTTTTTCTCTTCATGCCCTTTGGGAGGAGACAGGTTTGTATTATTTCTGGTTTTCTGACCTCAGCCAAATTATTTAACTTCTTTGAATTCACTGAATTATTTAAAGTCTCACCTGTGCAGAAGTGTTATTAATATCACTTTCTAACCCAGACAGTTGCAGACCCAAAGCAAGAATATGTTTGGAGTTGATCGTGCCATATGCCAATGTATCAGGCAAATTTATGAAATAAAATGTGTTTTTAAAAATTTTAACTTTAGTATCTTCACAGTTACTTGAAAATTTAACTCTCAAACTTCTCAAAGTTTTGATAGTGAGACCTAGATTGTCCCTGGTCTACAAATCCTAGCCCAGAGCCCCCTTCGCTTCTCTTCTCTCTCACAGCTTATTTGCCACCAGACACCTCAGACACATGGGTGAAAGTTAATGCTTACACAAGTTCCACTTATAGCCTCTAAAACAACTGTCTTCTGCATGCTTCCTGGTCTAAAAGTGTGTACAGTAATTATGTAATCTGTGCTTCAGACACAGATCTCAGGAAGATCCACTTGTGTGCTCTGCAAGAGTGCTTAGGTTTGGGCAAGGAAGTCCATGATGGTGTCTACCCAAGAAACGGTCCAGGGCTGCAGTGGTGAGGGTTCTCGAAAGCTTGGTTTGGTGGGCTATGTGAATTATTTTCCTCTTAGAGGAGTGACACAGGAAGAGTAGATACAGAGTGTAAGTTAAAGGATTGTCCATAGCTAAAACAATTTATTGGGGATTTTAAATAAGGTAACAGGAGATCCGGGGAGGATGGCGACCGGGTGGGCAGCGGGGGAGCGAACCTCCTTGATGGACACCACCAGCTCGAGACAGACTTGGTGAGCGTGGATGCCGGAACCTCGGCTGGGAAGTTTAAACTGGGCGTGTTTCTCTGGGATGCCGGGGGAGATGTGGTGGGGCGGACCGGGCTGCCGGGGCGAGACGTGGGAGAGTCCCGGACGCTGGGAGCCGGGGACGGTCCCCGCGGGGAGGAGGCGGGGATCGGTCCGGGCGCAGTGGGAGCGCGGCCGCCTCGGGCCCTCCC